>JAUTDX010005447.1:0-27348 GCA_030844895.1 Ambrosia x helenae | reverse complement strand
GCTTGTGCAGAGAACCAACATGTCTTTATCCCTTTGGCCTTTGATACCTTTAGCTCCCTAGCGCCAGAAGCTATTCCTTTTTTCACCAGGGTCCAACGGGTCATCCACAGCAATAGTTCATCTCCAGGGGGCAATGATTTGTCTTTAGTAGACTAGGATTCGCAATTTAGAAAGAGGTGGCGGCGCAGCTTGTTGCCCGTCTACCTTCTATTGTGATGTAATTTTCGTATTTTGTTTTAATGAAATCATATAATTTACATAAAAAAAACGTATTATTATGAGTGTATCTTTATTTTATACTAAAATCCGTTATAACAATAATAACACGCATAAATGCATAGATTTGAACATATATTTATGATTATTAATTATTAATTATAAAATTATTCATTTTGTCTTCAATCTGCCGTATGTATTTCAATCCTCATACTAGGACAATGACCAAGAAAAGCGCAAATGAAGTAGTTAGCACCCCTCATAACGGTAAGATAATCATTTCCACTTGTGTATACCCTGTCTCTTTTTGAAATAAAGCAGCCATCATATTGTATCTTGGTCACTCGTACAACATTATGTTTTCCTTTCGGATAGTAAAACACTATTCACATCATAAAATAGCTAATCAATTAATCAACACAATAAAAAAGAACAAATTAAAAAAAACCTATTATGTTAAGTAAATTGAATAGTAAAACATATAAAATGTAAGAATAAAAGTTCTAAGGTGTTGAGAGAATACATATGGTGTCATTAGTACGAAACCTTTTGCTACTTCCCCAGCCGGAGATATTCATATTCCAACCGTTGCTATCACCAACAACATGAATATCTGCGTCGCATTGAAGTGCTACGACTAGTAGACAGATCACCACCATTACCATTACTACCCCACCCCTCCCCTCACCCATGGGTTTTAAAAGCAAGAAAAGATGGATGGTATAATTATTTATAATGTGATTATTATTTTTTTTCCTTGGGATGCTTGTGGATATGAAACCTACTAATACCTAAAAATCACTCAGTGGTTTAGAAAATTATGTAGTATTTAGATTATTTTTAAACAATAATATAAGTAAGGTTTTTTCTTTTTAGAAATAGGAATAATTGTTTATCAGGGTTCCCCTTTATGAATTTCAATATTATATTTTATTATTTTGAAAGGTTAAAAATTATTCATCGATATTCCTCTAATTTAAAACCAATCCCAAACATATAATATATTAATATAGTTGTTTTGACAAAAGAGCAAACTATCGATGTTTTCTACCGTTAGTTTATACATAAGAAATATTAGTGACTATTTGAAGCACCGTATGTTAATTGTTTAATTTAGTATCAATGAATAAAGATAATTTGTTGAAAAGTCTATGTTCCTGGCATACCCATGTGTCCATATAAGAGATATTTCCAATACAAAGTTTTAAGGTGTTTTTAAAGAGAGATGTGTTATGTGAAGAATAAAAGGTTAGTGTAATTTAGTTTTATGGTATTTCCTTCATAGAGTTTCATATTATATGATTAGTTTGTTTTTTCTTTGCTATTATGTATCTTTATTCTGAGTATTTAATTGAACACGGTTACATGTTGCTTTATGTGATGGACAAGTTCACCTGAAATTTGTTTAGCCTCGTGTCACTATAGTTAAAGTAGAGAGGTAATGCTCTTTTTCTCTCTCGTTATTGAAAACCTCGCTAGATAAAGAAACTTTGTAAACCCATCGTGTTCATCTATATCACTATATCTACGGTCTGGATTTAAATGACTTTTCGTTTGAAAAAATGCCTTTTTAGTGCCCAAGTATTGAAACTGTTACATGGTAAAGACTCTCTTTACATATGTGACAACCGTCGAATTTGAGGTTAAGCTGTGCGGTATGGGGGCCGGCATAGGTACATCATGCGCAAGGGAAGGAGGCAACACCACCCCTGGACCATCATCATCAACGGAAATGAGTTGCTGTTCACGCCGGGCCTCCCTAATGGTGATTTGTTTTTTTAAGAGAGGGAGGTCCATCCTCTACACCCTTGGACCATCATGGGAAGGATGGACCTACCCCACACTGATGTGGCAGATGACTTAGAGGACCATCATCCATGATGGGCCTCCTCCACACCCTATAGCCTTATTATCCGTACAATATTATAAAACGTGAATATTAATAGTTGAATGCTTGTTAGACTTAACTGATGATAAGTGAAGTCATTCAAAAACATTAGCAAAGTCCAATTGATTTTATAATTTTGACTGGTATTTGTAGGAACTATCATATCACGAGGCGATAAATTACCCGTAGTGGACATTAGTTACGACCCGTTGATAATCTCATGTATTTTTCCATATTATGATTTAATTCTTATTCTAATAAAATGTCCATTTTCCAATATTTGTATTTTTCCATATTTTTTTTGTCCTCAAAGTCTCCAACACTTCTCTCAGATGCTTGGCATGGTCCGCCTTGCTTTTGGAATAGACCAAAATGTCATTTGTGAACACAATCACAGACTTGTCTAGCATTGGCTTGCAAACCTGTTTCATGATATCCATGAAAGCCGCGGGTGCATTGGTCAGTCCGAAGGACATTACTAGAAATTCGTAATGCCTATATCGGGATCTAAAGGCTGTTTTTGGTATGTCTTGATCTTCACCATTAATTGGTGATTCTCCGACCTTAGGTCGATCTTAGAAAACCAACGTGTGCCTTGCAACTGGTCAAATAGATCATCGATCATGGGAATGGGATACCTATTCTTCACCGTTTTTAATTCCTTATAGTCAATGCACATGTGCATGCTACCGTTATTTTTCTTTACAAATAGTACCAGTGCCCTCTTGAGGAAACACGTGGGCGAATAAACCCTTGTCTAGTAGGTCATACAATTAAGTGAATGACTCCCGGAGTTCGGGTGGTGCCAATCAATAGGGTACCTTGGGAACCGGCTTAGCCCCTAGCACCCCGCTTAGCCCTTGGAACCAATTCAATGTGAATCTCCACCTCCCATTCTTGTGGTACCCCCGGCAATTCTTCCAGGAATACATCTTCAAATTCTTTGACCACCAATAATTCTTTGATTCTTGGTGAGGGTATGTTGGAGTTAACCACGTGGGTCAAGTATGCCTTGCACCCGTGTTGGATTAATCTGTTTGCTTCCAAGTATGAACACAACGTGGGGGCATAACTTCCTCTTCCCATGTATAGTAACGAGCTTCCCACTAGGTGATGTTAGCTCGATCACCTTGCGGTAGCAATGAACATTGGCATCAATTCGATAGGGAATTCTTCGTCCTCAATAAGGATATTGCATCCTTGACACATGTCACAAATGAGAAACCTTTTATTATTTTCTACCTCTACCTTTATGGGTATAGTTAGTTTCGTTAAGTGGAATGGCGGGTGTTTAATAAATTTGTGTGCAATGAAAGATTTATTCGCACCCTTATCAAATAATACATGAGCATGTACTAAATTGACAAGGAATATACCTATCACCACATCGGGTTAAACCTTAGCCTCTTTGTTTTTTAGGAGGAAAGATCTGGCTCGAGCCTTCGAGGATTCTTCCTTTGAGGCTTTAGTTTCATTGGCCTTTAACAACTCTAGGTACGTAACTTTCACATGGGTTATAGCATTTATAGAAAACACTCACCTTGTATGAACAATCGCTGAGCATATGTCCAGTTTTCTCACAGTTCGAGCATGGTTTATTTTTGAAATAGCATTCACCTCGGTGGTTACGGTGACAGATTTTACAACTGGGGATCCTTGTCCTTGCTTTGGATTGCCCTTAGCGGGAGACTCATTCTTCTTTTGCTTCTTGCAAGGGCTCGGATTTGGATATATTAGCTTCCTTTCCTCCTCTCGATCTGCTATTTAATTCTGCTTCCCGGTTTCGGGGGGCATCCAAAATCTCGGTTAGGGTCCCATATTTTGAAGGTTTCGAGAATTCCCTTGAAGAAACAATGAGTATAACTAGATGGTACTTACCTCACAGCAGGTACGTGGGGTGATACACTCGTGTTGCTGCAGGATATAATCCTTTGCTCCACACCTTGGCTTGATTCGAAAGAAGGAAGAAGAACCAGAGGGCCGTATGAAAGGAGGCAACCACCTAGAGTCACAAAGGTTCGTGATAGCAGACACAAAAATGGTGTTTGGCCCGGTAGGTTATGTGTGTATTCTCGAGAGAGTGAAGTCCTTGGCAAAGGAGGTGTGAGTTCCTTTATATAAAGGGTACACGGCCCGGTTACCATTTGCCCATAACCACGACGATGGGCTTAGGACCGGGTTATAGGCTTCCTTCCTTTTGACCAAATTAGTAAGCAATGGACTAAGGAAATCAGTATTGAACTAAATGTAATAAATACAGGAGAGAGATAAAAGTGCACCACCCTGCCGTTGGTCCACGTGGCGCGTTGCTAGTGGCTGCAGGCGGATCTTCTCTGCCTGTGTCAGACTGTGTCAGGCGGCGTCAATCTGTAGCAGTCTGCTCCTTCTGGAAGATCGTCTAACACAAAGGGGAATAATGCAGAAAGTGAGGATAAGGGGGACTGAGTTGAGCGATGGGCCTTGCGTCGATGGATTACACTCCATGTGTGGCCTTGCAAGTCTTGGGCTCCACGGAGGTTGAGGCTCCGCGAAGGTCTATTGTCTTCAAGTACTTAGCCTTGTGTATAGCTTTGGTGATTCTTTCCACGGAGGTCTTGTAAGTTCACAAAGTTGTGGGTAGGGTCCGTCTACATGCTAGGAATTACGACCCAATCCTTTCAAGTCCCCCCAGTCCAGTGCGTCTCTTGATCTTGTGAAAAGGTCGGTAGCGTGTTGGACTATAAGTAGTTAGATATGGAAGAAAGCTTAATGTCGTGTGGATTAGGTCTTTTTTTAAACTTCCTTTTTAAAGCCAACACTTTCCCGAAGGAAATGTGAAGACTTGATGAAAAGGGTAATTAAAGGTGACCTTCAAATTAAAACACTTATCGAAGTTTTTAAATTTATAAAAATTAAACGATATCTGCTGACTAGTCTAGTCCCACACGATAGGCAAGTGGACCTATCGAGTGTAGTATAGGTAATAGCAAGTATCGAGTATCGAACATTAAGATACGACTCCCCCTACCCAGTTTCAAGTTGCTTATAATAAAAACTAAGATAAAATAAAAGAAAGAAAATGAGAGTGATCAGAATTGTAAGTCCAGAATCCTCTCCGGGTATCAAACACACCAATCGAGTGCGGAACCAAGATTGAATGTAAGACCAACAAAAAAACAAAACAAAACCGAATGATTGTATTGCAAAAGAGTGCACACGACTACCGGAGTCGCGTGGTACACTAGGTTCGGGTACAAGAGAACAAGAAAGCAAAACAAGCAAAATAACTAGCGAGCCCAAAATGTTTTGGAGCCCCCTATTCATAGACACAAAGGGGAACTCGAGTACACTTGCCCAATGGCCAAAACCTACTAACCCAATAGACTCAACTACCCAAAAACGTCTAATGGGTCAAGACAGACGCAAACCTCTAAACCATGGCCTTACAATATCCCCCTAGGTTTGTGTCGTCTTGGTACAATAACATTACTTGATAATCATTTATAGTTCTACAAAAGAAAACATTCAAAACTTCATCATTATTGTCTGGATCTTCGGTCAATCAACGTCACTTGTCTTCATCCAGGTTTGTCATTATAGGCAAGAGAAACTCCATGATCCAGATGGTTCGACGTCCTTCGTAGATTTGGTTCTTCATGATCCAGATGGTTCGATGTCTTTTTGACCCAAACTTGATCCTGAGTCCTCGGTGACGACCTTGGCCCCAACCTGATCCTGAGTCCTCGGGGATCGACGACCTTTTAACTTAATTTTAACGCCAGGTCCTCTGTGACGACCTTTTGATCCGTGGGTCAACTTTTATTATTTACATAAATTAGACAAGTCTCACTGCATCAGCAAAAATGTGAGCCTCGTCTAACATTAGATACCAATGAAGCACCCTAGAGACACATGGTGAGCGAAGTCATTTTCCATGATGTACCTCTTCCCCGCATCTGCTCACCATATACTCCCAGCTGCATCTCGTTTCTGTCGAAATATGGATAGTGATCTTCCTTTGCAGCATCGGGTGGTTCATCATCATCACCATCTTCATCCACACCCTTAGACTTCGAGGAGCACATGATTCTTGATCTAACTAGGCTCCTATCACCGATTCACTTGAAACTGAAGTGTGATTCGTGTGTGTGTTTTTGTGTGTGTGAGAGAGTGATCCGGTTTTAATGAGTAAGAAATCAAGTGACTTAACTCATTTAACCTACATCTTTTCCTTTTATAGCCAAACAAAAACAAAGGAAGATTTTGTGGGTCTCACCAAGTGTGCGGTGGGTCCGACTCCAATCCCAAAACTGTCAAGAACTGTTTGAAGTGAATTTTAACAAAAGTGGGTTCAAGTAAAAGTATGAGGTGGTCAAGATTTTATAAACAAATAAAAATAAACAAACTAAACTAAAACACACATAAAATAAAAATAAAAATAAAGAAAATTATTCACATTTACACAAGTCTTATTATTAAAAATTTGCTTGTGGGATCAAATCACTATTTTTTAGGCTAGACTACACTTATCAACACTGATCCACTTGAGTCGGTCTTAGCAATTACTGGTATATTTGTCCACTTAAACTTACTACCCTAGGCCTTCTAGAATGATAGTCCGTGATGTCATTTTATCATGTTTTGGTTCAATTAAAAATGAGCACCCAAATAAGTCACAATCAATTCCTAGAATCATAAGCTGTACACTCTATCATGCTAGTAGTTTCCCTAGAGCATATTTTGCACATTATCTGTTCTTGCATTCTGAAACCATGACTGAGATTAGATTGAGAAGAGAAAAGAATAGATCAGTAAAAGATATGGTGTAATATACAAATCAAATGATTTCTCAAATGATATAGGCTAAGGGTTTTGGACTCTTGAGGGTCTCTTTTATGACGTCCTGACTGTGTCCATGTCAGCATATTTCTAGATGCAGCAGAGGGACAGCCATGACATCTTTGGACACAAAGGTCTTTTTTTTGGTAAAATTTGGATCTACAACATGACAACAAAGAGACTAGGTCAGCATGTTTATGGATGCAGTAGAAGCCTCATTATTGCCTAGCATCTCCAGGTCTTTTCTTACGCAAAACAGAGGAGATACACAAGTGTTTCAGACAAGGTTTCAGACCTAGACCACAGTGTTATGTTAAGGGACATCACACAAGCTTTCAAATAGAGATTGTACTTGATTCCAAGTGATGTTCCTTACCGAGCTCATACCTTATCTTTAAGTGCTTCACAAGATCAGTCATCTTTCCAGCCGTCATGACCAAGCCTACCAGTATATCACACCAGAGCCAAACCATTTCGATACTCGTTTTACATGAGCCAACCTTAATCCAGTTGTGAAAAATCATTTCATTTCCCGCATGACGGCAAACAAAACTCTATTTTTGTATTTTTGTTTTGATTTTTTGTATTTTTCTGAGGGTACATCACCCTAAATTTGTGCTTAAAAAGAAATTTTAAAGAACAACTTTACAAAATAAGAAATAAAAAGAAAAATGAAGAAAAGTAAATTTTTTTTTGCCTGACCAGGCTCAGTCCTCAAACTGGACCATTCTTAACAGTTCCAAAAGAGCGACAAAACGAGCTCGATTAACCGGTTTTGTAAAAAGATCGGCAACATTGTCGTCGGTATGAATTTGTTCGGTAACAATTAAACCCTGGTTAAACGAGTCTCGGATGAAATGTTCTTTGATGGAAATGTGTTTTGTCTTTGAAAAATAAACTGGATTTTTCACAATTTGGATAGCTGCATCATTATCACAATAAATTGGAGTATCAGAGAAATCCAAACCGTAATCCACCCGTTGGTGCTGCATCCAAATGACCTGTGAACAGCAAGCCAATGCTTCAACATATTCAGCCTCTGTAGTGCAGACAGAAACTGTATGCTGCTTCTTACATTTCCACGAGATAAGCCTGTCACCTAGAAATTGACACCCCGTTGAGGTGGATTTCCTGTCAATGTCACAACCTCCATAATCGCTGTCAGAAAAAGCAAACAAATCAAAAGGAGAGTCCCTAGGATACCAAAGACTGAATCTGGGTTTCCTCTTAAGGTATCTAAAGACTCTCTCAACAGCTTTAAGATGAGAGATTTTAGGAGTAGCCTGATATCATGCACACTGGCACACAGCAAACATGATGTCTAGTCTGCTAGCGGTCAGGTACATCAGTGAGCCAATCATGGACCTGTACAAGGTCGGATCTACAGGTTCTCTTTCGAGATCTTGTGTTAGACCTGGTCTTTCAGACATCGGAGTATGATTGATCTTTGCTTCAGAAAATACAAACTTGGCAAGTATATCATCCACGTACTTGCTCTGATGAATCAAAATACCCTCAGCACTTTGACGGACTTGCAATTCCAAAAAGAACGTCATTTCACCCAATGCACTCATTTCAAACTGCCTTTTCATCACCTCTTCAAAATCCTTGCACAGTGCATCACTAGTGGATCCAAAAATGATGTCGTCCACTTAGATCTGCACAAGGATCTGCTCTTCATCTACTCTCTTCACAAACAACGTCTGATCAATGATGCCACGTGTGTATCCATTAGCAAGTAAGTGGTCTGTCAATGTAGCATACCATGCACGAGGTTCTTGGTGCAGACCATACAAAGCCTTATCAAGCTTGTAGACATGCCCTGGATATTTAGGATCTGTGAAACCTGGTGGCTGAGAGACCTAGATCTCTGCTTTAACCGTTCCATAAAGAAAAGTTGCCTTGACATCCATCTGGTAGACTGTAAAGATCTTGAATGATGAATATGCTAGAAAAATCCTGATAGCCTCTAGACGAGCAACAGGAGCATATACTTCATCATAATCCAACCCCTCAATCTGTCTGAAACCTTGAACTACCAATCTTGCTTTGTTTCGAACAATTACCCCACTGTCGTCTCTTTTATTCCCGAATACCCATCAAGTACCAAGAGGATGTTTTCCAAGAGGCAACTTCACCAATCTCTAGACTTTCAATTTGTCAAACTGATTAAGTTCATCCTGCATAGCATCAACCCAACTTGGTTCCTGTAATGCCGCATCAGTGGTCTTTAGCTCAATCTGTGAAATAAAACACGAGTACATGCATTTGTTGATATTGCCAGTCTGACTTCTTATTAGGAGACCAACATCCAAGGACCTATAACAGCTTCAATTGGATGATCCCGTTGAACACTAGTGGGAACAGCAGTGTCTGGAATGATTGAATTATCTGTTTCTTCAGCTTCTTCATTATCACCTTCCTCCACAATACACTCAGGAGGAATCGGATCATCAAATTTAGAAGTGAGATCATCAACAGACAAATCTTCATCATCTACATTTGGTGAAGGCTCTTCAGTTCCAGTGGGAGAATTTTCGAAATGTGTTGTAGAACTAGGCCCGCTTGTTAGAAATTGAAGAGCAGGAGGAGTTTGCTGCACCGGTGGGTCTGTAGAATTCTTTGGTAGAGACCCAGGTGCAACATCCCCCTCATCCTCTGCACTATCCAACAAGGAGGATGACGTGCCAATAGTGGACATAAAATGACATGCAGAACCTGCATTAACACTAGAAGGCACTTCATTAAACATCTTGAGAGACTGAAACAAAGACTCATAATCAAATTTTCTAAAATGAAAGTCTGCATTTTCAAATTTTGATTTTAAATCAATCAACTCGGCAGTTAAAGTACGACAATCGTTTGAAGTGTAGATAGCGACATTTTTGTTCGCACACTTCTTGTTGCAAGCGCTTGATATCCTTTTGTTGTGCTTCGACCATTTCTTTGTACGACATGAATTTTTTTTTCATGTCCCACGTGGCCATTATTTCATACTCAAGCTGCTTGTATGCAAAGAGAGTTTCATCCCTAAACCCTTTAACTTTATATTTACATTTTTCAGTGCAACAAAAAGCAGAAAGTAAATCAAAATATACCTTGGTCTTGGAAGGCACATAGTTGTCATCCATCTGAGCCATTAGAGCCTTGTACACATCATCTTCTGTTATCTTCAACTCTTGAACCTCTGTTGACCAATCCCAACCAGCTCCCTCTTGGACCACCATAGCATTGCTTGGAGCTGAAGCAGACGATTCAGTGCGAGTAACCGAAGCATGAGTTCCTGGTGTGGAGGCAGTGGCAGTGATGGTGGGAGCAGTAGTGGTTGTCTCTTTTTTCGACTTGGTGCATTCCCTAGCTAAGTGACCTTGTTCATCACAGTTGTAGCACCTCATCTTATTCTTCACATCCCATGTTCTTCGTAGGATTCTCCCACACATTCTTCCCTGTCTTCTTGATAAACTTTGAAGCTCTATGCATTACCATAGCTATCAGCCAGGTCAGGTCCATTTCTTCCAGATCATCCTGATTCACATCATCCAAGTCACATGATCCGATATCCTTGGAGATCAGTTGTCCGACAAGAAAGGCATTATAGCAGTTCATAAACCCGACAAACATCCCTAGATGCTCAGCAAACTCCTTCGGTATGGTCACAGGTGTCTGAGATCCTGCCTTGGACGATGACTGTGAGAAGGAGTTGATTGAAAGAGTAGTGGTAGTTCCAGAAGTCACATGATTAGCTTGATTCGATGACTGAGCAACCCAAATTATTGGTGGATAAGATGATCCACTGGCAGGATAGGAGTAAAGTGACTGGCGTTGCTTCTCCTGCTGAGACATAAGAGCATTGCTTGATGAGACCACAATTGCATTGTTGTAGCTAGCAGTTTGTGCCTGAAAGCGTTGCTTACTATCCAAATCATAAGACTTGTGCAAATAGATAGTTTCAGATAGAGTCAATCTTCCCAGATTCTTTGTTCTTTTGATCAATGTTACATTCGTATCCCAGCTTCTAGGCAATGTGTTCAGCAGCTTCTTGTTCATCACCGAATTGTCCAACACCATGTCATTTGCCTTCATTTCACTAACAAGGGCCATAAAACGCTGAATGTGGCTTTCCAAAGTTTCACCAGGAATGTGATTAAAGGCATTGAATTGCTGGCTTAACATCTCTCTTCTACTCTCCTTCATCTCCTCGTTCCTTTCATACAAGTTCTCGAGGGAAGTCCATAATTCTTTAGCAGAGGCATGATCATGAACTCCAATCGAGACTTCAGGAGACAGTCCCTAATGGAGATAAGCTAAAGCCCTTTCATCAACATCAGTCTTAGCATGGTCGTCATCGATGTACATGCTCTTCGGCTTGGAGACAGTTTCCCTAGTCTCATCATTCACCGTGTAGGTGATCACACATGGTCCATTCAGGATTGATCTTAGTGCTTTAAGATCTTTGATCTTCATGAATTGGATAAACCTAAACTTCCACTCGGAGTATGACATTCCAAGTTGAAGTCTAGGCAGTTTTTGATGAGTCCTGACAACAGACTCCATTGCCTTATCAAGTTGAGCAGCAACCAACAGCTGATCAGCATTCAGTCCACTTAGATTAATCTGATTAACTTGTTCCATTTCTGAAAACCAAACTTAAAATTAATAGACAATTAATTTTATTAATTTGTTTTTAGGTCCAATAATTAAGTCCACAGTCCAACAGTTATCATTCCAGAAGTCCAAGAAGTCCAAACAGTCCAGGAGTAGGTTAGTAATCTGAGAATAGTCAAGTTCTCGAGTACTGAGTAGAATTCGAGAATAGTGATGCAGCTCGAGAACTAAGCAGAATCTGAGAACAGAACTGAGGCTCGAGAACCGTTGCTTGATTCGAGAACACTTCTCAGATTTGTGAACACAGGCCTTATTCGAGAACAATGTGAAGACTTGAGAACAAGCTGTGATATGAGAACTGTGTGCAAGCTCGAGAACAGGCTCCTACCCGAAAACAGTATGTGAGTTCGAGAAATGGTTGAGACTC
Organism: Ambrosia x helenae; assembly: GCA_030844895.1. NCBI lineage: Eukaryota > Viridiplantae > Streptophyta > Magnoliopsida > Asterales > Asteraceae > Ambrosia > Ambrosia x helenae. The sequence continues at coordinate 15,394 of JAUTDX010005447.1, read as the reverse complement.
GGAAACAGTCAGTCTGTTAGAGATCAGTTGATGGCTCGGGAACTCCTTCCAAAAGCAAATCCTTAACAACCTGCCAAGAATAGAAAAACAAATTCTTCGAAAAATATGGAAACCATTTTAAAGTTTTTCAAAAATGACTGACCGAAAATTTGGTTTCCTTTTTAACCACCAGCCCGAAAAGTTTGCAAACACTTTTTGAGATTTGACAAAGATCAAATCAGTGGTTTTAATCGAGTTTTTGAAACAAATGACTTTGAAATCTTTAAAAAATCTAAAACATAAAGCAATACTTCATGTAGAATATTGCAAAAAGCTTGTTAGTTTGTGATACGGTTAAGAATAAAATGACCCTGAAAGCATAAAACACAAGAAAAACAACCTTTTCACAGCAACAATCTTCCCTTGCTTGATCTTCATGTTGATACCGAATCGAGCATTCGTAAGACTACTTAGGCTCTGATACCAATTGTAAGTCCAGAATCCTCTCCGGGGTATCAAACACACCCAATCGAGTGCGGAACCAAGATTGAATGTAAGATCAACAAAAGAAGAAAACAAAACCGAATGATTGTATTGCTAAAGAGTGCACACGAGTCATCTGGTACACTAGGTACAAGAGAACAAGAAAGCAAAAAAAGCAAAACAACTAGTGAACCCAAAATGTTTTCGAGCTCCCTATTTATAGACACATAGGGGAACTCGAGTACACTTGCCGAATGGCCGAATAGATCCGGAGATTCCCGAATAGGTTAACCTTTTTGGCGCAAAAAAGGGGTTGATCCGTATCATCTTGACCTGTGAAGTGAAAGACTTTAGCCCTCCCACCATACTTGTATAGTTCCTTGGATCAAGTCTTTTCTTTGAGTAAAGCCGAAGCCTTTGGTGACCCGCCCCAAGTCTTGCCCATGGTTGACTTCTTTGCTAGATGATATCATTTCTTTCTTCCCCGTCGACCACGATGACAGAAACGACGCGAAAAATCCAGACCCGGAAAGGGGAAGTGGATCGTTCAACACCTGCGGCACAAACCCATTTTTGACCAATACACCCACTAACCCAATAGACTCAACTACCCAAAAATGTCTAATGGGCCAAGACAGACGCAAACCTCTAAACCATGGCCCTACAAGAACAAAAATCAATACCGACATGAAGTGCTGCTTCGGGATCCGACTTTACTTTGGGATGGATTAATAGTAAACAGTTTTCTAAAGTGGTGTGAACTAGTGCGCACTTATGCTTAACATGGAGTTGCTACAGCATTCTCTAGAGGTGACTGTTATCGCAAGACTTAGCTGTGTTCTTGTGTTTAAGTGAGGGTTTCCCGAACCGGTAAGCTCACCTCTCAATACTGACAAATAGATGACTCAAGACTGTGTATACCCAACCCTGAATGATCCACCTCCCAATACTGCGATAATGACATCTAGACACTTAAAACTTTTATGGACAACTTGCCGGTGGCCGGAGCATGACCAGACAACAAACCATTTGATATCATAAAAGAGTCATGACCAACCGGTACAAGATCATCTTTTACTTGAATTAGTTAACTTTTTAAAGACTGAATGGTCTATCAATAACTGTGTGGCAGTATAAAGATAAAAGAAAATAAAGAACGTTTTCTTTTAACACGGGTTCACAAACACTTAACCTTTGCCAAAGCTAACACATAGACCATGTAGCTAAGTCTCAAGATCAAGCCTTGGCTTATCACTAGGACCAAGTATATAGACCATACCGACCCTAAGTGAGATCTTGGTAGTGGAGGATTAAGTCTCTAAGTCTGTTTATTTCTACCCACAAATGGACCAATCACTACTCATGGGATTGGGTTAGCTCACAAGTGCATGGGTTGTTACACACCATGGGTACACTCATGAGTCCTCCCACTTCCTACCAAAACACCCACAAGACCATAAACTAGTTAATTAGTTAGTTAATTCATCAAGCAAAGTTTAAGTGAAAAGAATTAAACAAGAACACAACACCACTTAACAAACATAAACTATATAATCCATACCAAAATAAGTCTTCACCCTAGCAACACTTGATTAATCTAGCCAGACATTGGCTGTACAACTATCACTCTATCATGGGTGCATGAACAACACATAGTGGTGAGTGTAGGTGGATTGAACAAGGTGTTTTGGATGAGTTTTAGTGATCTTTCTCTCAACTCTCTCTCACCAAATATTTATGGAGTGATCCCATGCTCCAAAGGTCACTTGCAAGACCCCAGAGGTGGCTGGAGTGTGAGTAAAACTCGGGTGAAATGGGATGTCCAAAATGAGAAGTGGAGGGCTCTATTTATAAGCAAAACAGCTTAAGCACGCCCTTGACAACGAGTGGGCACGCCCATGCCAGACAGCGGGTACTGTTGCAGAGTCCTTGCATGCATAATTGTCTGTACTAGGGATGGCACGCCCGTGCTTCTCTTATTGGCACGCCCGTGTTTCACAGCTTTTTGTAACCTTCTGTCAGTCTTGGTCGGTTTGAGCCTTGGAGAACACGCTGTTGTAAAGCACGCCCGTGCATACCCCTTGAGCACGCGGTGCACATCTGAAACCTTCAGATTTGACTCCTGTTGACTTGGAAATGTTGACTTGTTGACCTGGAACAGTTGGCATAGCCGTGCCTGCCCAGAGCGCGGTCGTTCTTCATCTGGAACTTTGCAAAAAGTCTTCCAATCATTGTCTTTTAAGCCGGTTTTCACTTCTTTTCACTTTTCACCTTCAACACTTGCAATTATCATCAAAAGGAAACAAACCTTGATAATACCAAGATAAAAGCCTGATTTTAGGTGATAATAGGGTGAAAACATGTATATAAAACCTGTTAATTTTGGGACTCATCAAAGCTCATCCAAATTTGTTACATGAATCCAAAAACCAACTCTGGCTTTATATTGAGCACATCCGCGGAGATCTAAATATTTTTTCATTATCAAACGTATGCTTAAAAGTGGGTATGACAACTTTTTAGCATATATCAAGATAAAAGCGACTCATTCTTTACATGTTGTCTAGAAAGTAGAATGGTTGATTCAGATCTGTGCGGATGATGTCTTCATTGTTGTATGTAAGTCTGTCATTGAGTGATGACGTGGCAGGCGTGACCTTGAGGAGGAATCATGCGGAGAACGTCTTTTGGATTTTATGTCAATCAATCGCCGAGTGATGACGTGGTAGATGTGATCCTGAGGAGGAATCACGCGGAGAACGTCTTTTGGTTTACGTAAAACCAGTGCCAAGTGATGACGTGGCATGTATGCTTGTTGAGATGTAACCCCGCGGGTGACGTGTCTCTCCCTTTTCAGAGTAGTTAATGCGCAACCTTCATATTTAATGTGGATTTGATTTGGAGTAACTGTGCTGGGATTTGAAACGGTTTGTAATTAATTTTGGAAGGATATCGAGGAGGCATGTGGTGGAAGTTGAGGAGATTGGTGGACGTGTCAACTGACAGATGGTATGTCTGTCACTCATCGTAAGACGTGCAGGCGCGTGAAAGATGAAAAAATCATCATGTGTTTGGCGCATGGCGGTCTACGTGCATCAGGGTAACTGCAGGGGGGCGAGTCTGACACGTGGCGCCTTTTTAATGGATCGTTGACTGAATCGTCAGTCTATTTAAAAGTTGTTTACCACGTCCTAATGAATGTGACGAGTATATATAGATGTTTCCTTAGCCATTTTTCCACTTCTAAAACTTTTCACCCACAAGCTCTCTCTGAATTCCCTCTCATTCTCCAGCCAACCTTCAAACTTTTTTAGCAATCTTTAAGTTTTCGATGACCAGTTCTAGTTTCCACCATTTCCATGTAAGAAAGCTCACAAACCACAGAGAAGCCCACTGAACCTATGGTTGAGAAGACGAAGACCTCCATACTCATAGCAACACCACTGTAAAGTGGACCCAAGCTCGGTTCGATGAGTTCGTATGGCAACAAGAATTAGTGGCTGCTTGGGAGCCAGAGTTGCCGGAGAATGGCAAGCCGGCCCTGACGAATCCAGAGGGCAAAATTGCCTTATACGAAGCCTACTTCACCAATTTTGGGTTTCGTCTTCCGGCCACCAAGTTTTAGATCGATACTTTGGTGGCCTATGGGATACACATAACCCATTTGAGTGGGTTCGGCATGCTCAATGTAATACCCCAATCGATGACAGAATCATCGAGGTGTCACGTATGCGACGATTGTTTAATAGCTCATGATACTAAATGTAAATATGATTACATTAAATTGAATCATTTATTACATTGAAATGTGATTCAAAAGATACAAATGTCTAAAGAAAACTTATCAAATCCAAAAAAAATGTATAGAAACCCAATTCTAAACTCTAAATCCAAAAGATATAAAGGTGTCTCAAAAATCAACCTGAAACGTGTATGAAAATAGTATTTATCAATACAATGAATTGTATTGGTGAGGATACCCTGTTTGCATACGCATATAATAGATTCAAAAGTGGTTTGCAATTCGTGTGCTATACTATTTCTATTATGTAACTAAGTTGTAGAAATGTTCAAAATCAACCCTATAAGATTCAAGAATAAAAAATTTAAGTGTCAATAATCACATAACAATGATCAAGGGGTTCCCCTCGAAAGGGTAAATCAATCAAGGGATATAAATCATAGTACTATTCACTGTTATGTTCGGCCTAAAATGAGTTAATGATTTCGACAAGGCATAAGTAATATAAGGCACATATATGAATTGCATTTGTGATTATTGTGTTTAAACATAATTAAGTGAATGAGTAAATAAGTGTACATGAATCACCTAAAATGTGAAAACGAAAAAGGGGAGAGTCTACTCACTTTCGCTAAGCCGTGTAAACCTCTAAGTGTCGTGAATGTATGTGAAGCGAATCCAAAAGACTCAACCTAAGGTTTCAAGTATCCAAAAATTAATGTTTACACTTAAAATAGTTTAAAGTTTTCTAGGATTAGGCGTTAGGGTTTGTAGATTAAATTGGGAACTTGGGCATTCGAAATGATATTGAATTGAAATCGATTGATTTAAATAGATTTTGAATATTCCATATAATGCATGAATATAAATTAGTGATAATTGATATTTCATATATCTAAAAAAAACAAATAAAATCAAACGTTTAAGGATTTGGAATAACAATTTCGTTATTACTTTCTTTTGAAATTAATTTGATATAAAATGCTTTAATTATAAATAATATGTAAGATACGATAATCTAAATGAATAATATATAAAATTAAAGTTTGTGAATGCAAAATATTCTTAAGAATTTATAATAATTTTATACATTTTAAAATATTTATTTGATATTTTTAAATGAATATAAGTGTTGTAAATGTAACAATTCCTATTTAATTAGTCTAAATATTATAAAAATATAATTTTTAAAGAAATGTTTTCTGTTTTTATTTTAATTATAACATATTTATTTTCCTTAACAATGAATAGTTTGATTAAAATACCAAAATAATATTAAAACATAATATTTTCTGAAATAACTATGATAAAGAATTTATGTTAAAAAAATTGGGCTTTTGAATTACTCGAAACTGATTCATAATCATTATGAATTAAACAAAAAAATATATTAAACATATAAAATAATAAAAATTTTAAGATTAAAAATATAAATAATAAAATTTGGGATGCAAATAGGCTCTGGTAAAATTTAGATAATTTTTGGGTTAATAAAACTATTTTAAATGATTAAATGAATTTATATAAATATAGACATAATAACAAAACAAAAAAAATATTTAGGGTGGGGGTCGAACCCGGGTCTAATGACCGGGCCGATTCCTAACATAAAATGGATCTACCAACTGAGCTACGGATTCGACCTGGTTCCCATTTAAATATTAGGAACCCTAACCCTTAAAAAAGATCAATTATCCTTGAATTTGACCACAGCCATAAACGGAAATCGATCAAAAGCATGTATAATAATCATATTAACCTGTTTAATTCGATCGTTAATTCGTCGATTTGATGGACTAGACGCCGCGAGTAAGAATCCTTCAATTGGAGCTTGTTTTAACTATTTGGCACATGGGTTTTTGTGCAGAATTGGTCGACCAAGAGGTCTGAATGTATAGTTGAGTTCTAATTTTAGATAAAAGGCCGATTTGAATGTGGGTTGAAATTGGTATGGAATGTTATAAACACGTTTTGCCTGTTTTGATTCACTTGACCAAGATGACCGGTATAATAACACGTCAAGACACTTTAGGAAGGTAGAGGTGATTGAGGCGCATTATTAACATGATTTAATTGAGATTTGATTGAGGTTTAGATGGTCCATCGAAGCTTTGAAAGGGTGATGTCTACGTGGGTTCAAAGCGGGTCGGATTTGGGATCCGGTTCACAAGGAGGAGTTGGTCTTGCACTGCAGGTTGGAGTTGGTCTTGCACTGCAGGTTGGAGTTGATTGAGGTTTAGATGGTCCATCGAAGCTTTGAAAGTTGATTGTAGTACCATTAACCGTAGTGTTGAAACAAAGACCAAACGGTGCACCAACTTTGCAGGTGGGATTCGTTTTGTTACCCTTGAAAACCGTCGAACCACATCGTTATAGATGTCGGTTCGAAGCTAATTAGTGTAAGGGTCAAGTGTACTTATCTTGGTAGTGGCATTCGCGGGAACAATTATAGATTCGTTTTTAATTACAATTTCATTGACACCGATAAAATATCCAAAAGAGTTTGAATGCTTGAGCAACATGGTATATGAAAGTAAACTCATTGCATCAACATAAGATTGATCAAGATGATAAGGACCATTTCCAAGAAAAAGAACACCAGGAATGGATATGTTTCTTGGCAAACAGATAGCTAGTATTCTGTTTAACGTATATTCTAAAAACTACAAGGTAAAATCCAAAATAAACGAATACCTAAAAACTAAGATCGTAGGGTTCGATGAGACGGTTCCAATGCCGCTTGAATGAGTTCAATCGGAGTCCGTTTGATACCCTTCATACGACTTCATACAACTTGGTTAGAATTCATACATGTTTCGGTCAAAATGATTTCGTACGTGACATGTGTTGGTCAAAGCCCATATTCATCTCGTTTTTGTTACGTGAATATAGCATGATAAATTCATTTAATTCTTTTAATCAAATTGATCATACCTTTGGAGTCATTGCCTTTACATTTCACACTCACATAACTAAACTTGAACCGATACATACATATATATTAATATACACACATATAGGGTTAACATTAAATAAGAATTAAGTTGAATTGTAAGAATCATAAGAAGTCACTTATTAGTCACACATTTAATTAATTGTGTAATGGATTTGTGCTTTTAATTAAAACATAATAAAATATTAAACAAAATATTAATTTTGTTACACCACCGTCTAAGGACGATGTAATTTATTTTTTCATTTTTGGTATATTTCTTAGTTAGTCATTTTTACATCCTTTGATAATTTTTTTTAATTCGCATTGTACGTAGGAGTTCTCCTCATGGTTCTCATAACTAGATTGAGTTCTCAATCAAACTGAATCTTACACATAAATACATGCATGCATACGTACGTACATACGTACTTACATACGTACATACATACATACATACATACATACATACATACATACATACATACATACATACATACATACATACATACATACATACATACATACATACATACATACATTCATACATACATACATACATACATACATACATACATACATACATACATACACCCATACATGCATACACCGATACATGCATACACCCATACATACCTAGATACATACATACATACATACATACATGCATACATACATACATACATACATGCATACATACATGAATGCATACATGCATACACCCATACATACATACATGCATGCATGCATGCATACGTGTATGTATGTGTGTGTGTATGTATCCAAATGACTAAATGAGTCTTCAATCAATTTGAAGGACGTAAATCATTTAACTCAACTCTTTAGGGCTTAATGCATTTTCATGATTTTCTTGGATCTATTCTAATTTCAAAATTTTAAGTATGTCTTCTTATCAGAATTTTTTTTATCTTTAACATGAGTATACCTTTAATATACCGTGCTTTTTTTTAACTCGGATGTGTAAATCTCAATGGATAACAAACTAACAACATCATGGAGAACAAACTAAAAACACACTGAACAAAACACTTAAAAACCATGGACAACAGCTTAAAAACAACACCAGACTAAAACACAATAGATTAAAGAGTAAAAACAAAGTAGACAACACACAAAAAGTGAAAATACATAATAGTTATGTACCTAGCTAGGTGTTACGTTAATTAAGTCATTTCTGTTGTGTAATTTGATTTTGATATATATGCTCAGGCTATATGTACTTGTTCCTCGTTCTCCATTAAGAGCACTTTGATTATTTTGGCAAAACTTTGAGACTTTTAGATATGAAAGAATAGAATCCGTGTTAGAACTACTTGTGTAATCATTTCTACATTGTTTGTGCTTTCTAACATGTGGGCTATTTTCGCCTTCGTATACGTGAAAAACCATAACATTTTTGTATTAAATCCAACATTTGAGAGTATGGCCCTAGAAGTGGTATCAGAGTTTCTGGCTTGATTCATGGGTTGTTTTGATTGCTTTGGATTGATTTAGATCGAATTTGGATTGAATCTGAAAGGTTTTTAATGCAAATATTTTTAAACTGTTAATCATGTTTTTGGGCTTTTTGGATTAGATTTATTTGTTGGATGATGTTTTTAATGGCATAATCATCTTTTAAACCTGTTATCTAACATAATCCGATCACACTTTTTAAAAAACACCATATAATCAAAAAAGTTGATGGAAACATTTTGAAAACCCTCAGTTTTCAGGAAAAGCAAGGTAATCATATCTGAAGGGAAAATGAACCCCCATTTGTGCTTACTATTCACGCGAATGATCCTACCATCACGTGCACTATTTAGGCGAATAGCACCCCTTTCGTGCCAAACCATTTAGGCGAATAGAACCATCATTCGTGCTACAATGTAAGGCGAATTGAAATCTCAATCGTGTGAACCTTCATTCGCCTAGTAGTCCATTTCAGCTATAGTATTACACAAATAGATCTTTTATTCACCTGGAAATCTTTGAAAATTGTTGAAAATTTTCTAAATCTGGAACTAGTGTTGACTAAGTTTGACTTTTGTTGACCAGAGTTGTCTTTTTAGATAAACCTAAAAAATGGCCGATCAATACAATATACGAGAGTATCTAACTAGTTACCGCCAAATAGTAACCCTTGGTAAACGCTCCAACAAACCTTTAGGGATATGCTAGTCAACAACAGACACAGGTAATACAACAACAACAAGTAATATCGAAAACTAATCCATGGGCTCTTGGAAGTCATCAAACAGTTAATCAAGAGCAAGCTCCTCAGTAGATCATTTCCGGAATGAATTTGTGGACACTTGCTGCAAACCAACTCCCTTAGCCTCGGTGCTCCCATTGAAAACCTTGTGCACTTCCAAACATCCTTGAAATCAAAGAGAATTAAAGGATCGACCCTACACCATGAACTGACCATAGACAAACTAAACTTCAAACTAATAAAAGCATCTTGTGAATAAATGTATTACAGATTCTTCTTCACATTTACATAACCAGCTAATTGAAACCAACCGACATGGATCTTTTCAGCAGAGTATCTTTTGTGGCCAGCATGGCCGGGGCACAAACAAATATGTTGCACTTTAGGGGAACACATTTGTGCCATTTCGTAATGAAGTTCTCACCGGAATCCTCATATCTAACCATATGTACTTTTAAACTGTGGACTGAAAATTTACTTGTTGAATCACCAGCTGATGAGTCCCAAAATTAGCAGGTTTTATATACATGTTTTCACCTAATTATCACCTAAATTCATGCTTTTATCTTGGTATTGTCACGGTTTGTTTCTTTTTGATGATAATTGCAGGTATTGAAGGTGGAAAGTGAAAAGAAGTGAAAACCGGCATAAAAGACAAGGATTTGAAAACTTTTAGCAAAGATCCAGAAGAAACATGGTTACGCTCAGGACTACGCACGGCCGTACTCTTATCCCAGGTCAACAAGTCAACATTTCCAAGTCAGCAGGATTCAAATCTAAGGCTTTTTGATGTGCACGGGCGTGCCCCACATAGTGGCACGGTCGTGCTTTACTACAACGTGTTCTCCAAGGCTCACACCGACCAAGACTGACAAGATGGTTACAAGCTTCAGGAGGCACGGGCGTGCCAACCCTGGTACAGACACATCTGCACAAAAGGACTCTACAACAGTACGCGTTGTCGAGCATGGGCGTGCCAGAACGTTGTTATGGGTGTGCTGGAGCTGTTTTGCCTATAAATAGAGCCCTCCACTCCACATTTTGGGCATCCCTTTTCACCAGAGTTTAACTCACACTTCAACCACCTTGAGGGTCTTGCAAGTGACCTTTGAAGCTTGGGATCACTCCATAAACATTTGTTGATTGAGAGTGGAGAGAGAGATCACTAAAACTCACCCAAACACCTTCTTTAATCCCAAATACACTCACAACTATGTGTTCTTCCAACACCAATCATATTGTGCAAGTTATACAGCCAATGCTTGGCCAGATTAATTAAGTGTTGCTAGGGCGAAGACTTATCTTGGAATGGATTATATAGTTTTTATTTGATTAGTGGTGTTGTGTTCTTGTTTAATTCTGTTCATTTAAAACTTTGGTTGATGAATGGTCATGTGGGTGTCTTGGTATGAAGTGGGGGGACTTAAGAGTGTACCCATGGTGTGTAACAACCCATGCACTCTTAAGCTAAACTAACCCTGCGAGTAGTGATTGGCCCATTTGTGGGTAGAAATACACACACTTAGTGGCTTAATCCTCCACTATCAAGATCTCACTTAGGGTCGGTACGGTCTTTATAGTTGGTCCTAGTTATAAGCCAAGGCTTAATCTTGCGACCTAGCTTCATTGTCTATGTGATAGCTTTGGCGCAGGTTAAGACTTGGTGAACCCGTGTTGAAAGAAAACGGTCTTTATTTTTTTTCATCATTATACTGCTGCACAGTTAATGATAGATCACTCACTTTTTAAAAGGTTAATTGGTTCAAGTAACGGATGCACGTGTGCCGGTTGTTCATGACTCTCTTATGATATCAAGTGGTTTATTTTCCGGTCATGCTCCGGCCACCGACAAGTTGTACATAAAAGTTTTAGGTGCTTAGATGTCTTTATTGCAATACTGGGAGGTGGATCATTCATGGTTGGGTGCACACAGTTTCGAGTAATCCGTCTGTCATTGTTGAGAGGTGAGCTTACCGGTTTGGGAGACCCTCACATTACAACAAGAACACAGCTCGTCCTACGATAACAGTCAACTCCGGAGAATGCTGTGGCAACTCCACGTTCAGCATAAGTGCGCACTTGTTCACACCACTTAATTAATTAACCACTGTTAATTCGTCCCAAGACAAAGTTGGATCCTGAAGCAACACTTTGTGTCGGTATTGATTTTTACACTGGTCGCAATCACTCTTTTTCTTTATTTTATTTTATCTTTATCAAAGCAACTTAGGACTGAGTAGGGAAAGTCGTGTCTTTGGGTTCGATACTCGGTACTTGCCGGAAGTCAATACTACACTCGATATGTACACTTGCCTATCGTGTGGGTTTAGAATAATTCGCAACTATCGTTTTATTTTATAAATTTAAAACTTGAAAAGTCTTCCAACTTAAAGCTTTGACTTAAACCCTTTTGGATCATGTTTTTGGCGCATCCGTTGGGGGCTTGCTTCCTTTAGAATAAAAGTTAATTTAAGTCATACAAACCTTTAATCCACACGACATCACCAGCCCAGGTCCAATAGTCGTTGCCACAAAGGACGCACTGGAGGCGTCAACTGCAGGAGAAGCTATTGTCCACTCTCCCAGCTCTGAAATCATGATTGGGGAATGTTTTCTTCTCCAAATCTAATTATTTCAATGCTGAAAAGGTTTTGCCAAATATCTTTAAGTTGTTCATAAAATAAGCAATGGTCGGTCCAAAAGTGAATGTTATCCGTATACCCCGCAACCCCTTTTATGTGCCTATTTAGAGATTTACCACTAAAATGAGCTTTGATGAAGAATGAAATTATAGCCTTCCAAGTACCCATAAGGTTGGACTTTATTGCAAAGGAAGACCATCCTCTAAGAGTTTTTGAAAAGCGCATTCACTTTTTCCATAAGCTGTCATTTTCGGTTCTATACCTCCAAATCCATTCAGCAAGGAGAGCTTCATTGGTGTCTTTTAGTCTAGAAATTCCCAATCTGCTATATTTTGTTTAGGAGTTTCAACCTCTTCTCAAGCAACCCAAAACCCCGTAGAAATCTTGACATAACCGCCTCTTTCTTTTTAATAACCTGTATCGGACCACCTTCAGGAGAGTGACTCGTCCTCCAATGGATAAGGTAGAGACTTTCCAACAGTTAAGCCTAGAATCAATAATCTCAAATATCTGGCTCGAATTATTGATCCTCTTCATATTCGCCCCAACCCGAAACCCTAAATAATTAAACGGTGTTTCCCCCAGATTAGAGCCAACACTACAAGAAAATGAAGCTATTGCAGCACCACTAAAATGTTGCATTAGGCCTTGAAAAGGTTACAATATGTCTAATGCAACCTTTTATTGGGGGCTGCATCAGAAGCAGTTATCTTAGACCTAATGCAACCCTTTATAGACTTAATGCAACCATTTTTTATAGTGTTACATTTGCTACTCTAATGCAACTTTTTAAGTATGCAACTTTTTTACATTCTAATGCAACTTTTATAATATTCAAATATAACTTTTATAATACTCAAATACAACTTTGGTTACAAAAGTGTAACCTTTTCTACACTTAAATGCAACCTTTATTATACTCAAATGCAACTTTTATTATATTTTAATTACAAATATGCAACATTTTTCTAGTCTTATTGCAACCTTTACTATTTTTATTATAGAAAAAGTGCAACCTTTTTTTTTAATAAATGCAACTTTTTTATGAATTTTAATTACAACAAATGCAACACTTTTACACCCAAATGCAGCTTTGTAACATAAACCCAATTACAAATAATTAAAATATGCATTAAATCACGATTATGCAAAGACAATAAGAACACAAATATCATCATAATCAAATGATTTACTTAAAATTACTTGTCCAAACTTAAATAACAATAAAGTGTCAATTACAATACTGAAGAGAAATATAAACCGGCCTTCTAGTCATCTTGATCTTCAACTTGTAGTTGTTTCATAACCTCATGCATCATAGCTTCAAAGTTTTTTCGTTGGTTGTCAATAATATCTTTTCGAATAACTTCAAGTTAGGCTTTTTTTTCTTTCATGGTCCACTTCAAGCTCGGCTTTTTTTCTTCGATGATCCTCTTCGATCTCTTTGCGCAATTATAGCAACTGGTTTTTCTCAACTTCAACGTTTGCTTTAAAAGATTCTATCATCCCCTCTGGAACCATGTATGACGTGCAAGCACCATCCAATTTTTTTATCAATGTATTTGTAACACCTCTACCATAAATTCGACGATACCCATAGGTTTCTTTGCTCATTACAACTAAATAAGGATCAACTGTAGCGTTGTTGATGTGTTGCAAAACACATCTAATTTCCTATATATTTTGTAGTCATTTTCGAGTCTTTTTATTAGTGTTTTATTAGTTTTAGGCTTGTAATTGTCTATTTTATTTATTTTAGCGTTTCGTTAGATTTTTATTAGTTTTGAGTCATTTTTATTATTTATTTATTTATTTATTTTATTATTTTATAGGTGTTCGTAGAAAAGGAGCTCAAAACGAAAGAAATTGATTGAGACGCGAACACCCGAAGCAAGCTTGGAGTATTATACTACTACTAATAATAATAATAATATTAATAATAATAATAAAAGAATAAAAAAAAAACAAAAATGGTGAATTGAAGTAGGCTCACGAGAGCTTGGGCCCAAAAAGTCAAAGATAACAAAAAAAAACAAAAACCCTATTCGCTTATGATTAAAAATGGGGACGACACATTATTTAGAAAAAAGCTTATTTTTTTACGAAGACATTATTTTTCGAGAGGAGTTGGACAGCAGCCGTCAGAAGGAGGCATCGAACAATAACTTTAGAGATTTGTAGAGGATAATTGAAGGGCAGAAGACACGAGTTCAAGATTGAAGGCACGGGTTTGACTATAATAATTTTTGGCTTTATATTTATTTACTTCGTGTTTATAAATATTAGTACAATGACTATGCATATTTTTGAACCTTTGTTTTTATCTTGTTCAGTTGTTATGAGTAGCTAAACAGTTAGGCTACCTAGGTCATGGTGATGAATACTTAGCATTTTTATAACTTTCGGATTCGTTTAATTATATAATTGGCTTATGTTTTGGTAAAGATTTAATTGTGTTTGTTTATGATGGGTATGCGTATTTAAGTCTAATTTATGATCTTTGATAGTTCCACATGTGTCTTGTTGAATGTCTTTCAGTTATAGATGCATGTTAGGTTACCTGCTTGTGCTTGTGACTAGTTTATGGTTTTTGACGTCTAATTCCATAGGAACTTGATTTGAGAGTTTAGAGGACTTAGGTATTCTGCCATTCCTTGAGACCGGGAGGTGATAGGGTGTCGGGTTGTCTAGATCTTTAGGTATCGGGTAGAGGTGAGACCGGGAGGTGATCCTTGCCTAGTGTGTCTTTAGATTCTTGTAATTCCGAATTATTTCCAAGCTAATTAGATTACTCTTCACATTTTTTGGTGTGTTGTGACTAGCGAGACCGGGAGGTGAGTGAGTCTTTCGAGTACCTTAGCATTCCCTAGTGAGGTGAGACCGGGAGGTGATCCGAACTAGTAACCAGTGATTTACACGTCCCTTAGGATATTCTGAGAGGTGTTAGTGAGACCGGGAGGTGACTAGCATGCTTTAGGGGTTTCCTGGGTCGGGCGTATCTTTAGAAAACCTGGTAGCCAATCCATTATTCGATTCTGAGAGTTTGTGAGTCTGCGGGTAGGATTCTAGAACCTAGGTAGTTGCCTTCCATATTTTCTGAGTTCGATCCGCTGTCGTTCGTTTCCTATTTTCGTCTTTGTGTTATTTATTTTAATTGCTTTTATTTTATTTGCATTTAGCTAAAATTAATTCTCAAAAATCCAAATTAATAGGCTAGGAGTCGACAAAGGTTTAGTACTGAGAGTCGCAATATTGTGTCCACGGTTCGATATTCCGTACTTACTTGCGTTTGCTACACTGCGACCGGTACACTTGCCGTTAGTGTGTGGTTTTGTAGGTTTTTCCATTTTTAAAACTTGAGCCGATTTATTTTACTACACATTTCACACATCAGTTGT
>JAUTDX010005446.1:0-28839 GCA_030844895.1 Ambrosia x helenae | reverse complement strand
GGCGTTTAGGCGTCTAGGCGAATAGGCAAAACGCTAACATGCCGCCTTATGCGTAGAGTCAAACCTAATAATTTTCACATGTCGCCTAATGCGTACACGCAGTAGCTACATATACTAACCTAATTCATTCCGACATCAAAACGCTAACATGTCGCCTAATACATATAGTCACGTGCATATACTGAAAAACCAACACTATATATATGCTCAATAATCCAATACATGTCGCAAATGTCGCCAAATGCTTATAATCAGCATGCATATAGTAAGTTAATCATCTCCTATACTAAGTTAATCATTTAACATACAAACAGTTTTCACATATCGCTAATACGTATTGTCAGCTAAATCACTTCGATCCCCGTGGTGGTTTTACAGTCTCCAACACAAAATGAACATTAAACAAAGTAATGTGAATATAATGATCTTCAAGAATCAGGTTTTAGAAATATTGTAAACGCTTAAAGTAATTGTTATCCACTTCATTAAGCTTTTTTTCATTGTAATGTAAATGAGTATTAAGAAACACTAGCGGGGTGCCCGCACGTTGAGCGGAGACCACAACACTCTAATTGGTGTGATTTTTAAGAGTGTGTACAAGTTGTTGTTCGGTTCACCTTGGTTTCGAGCCATAACCAAAACCAAAACTTTTGATTAAGATATTTCAAAAAGTCGATAAGTTTCAATTATTCATTTGTTCTAGTATGGTTAATCGGTTATGAACATCGGTCCAATTGTTTTCAATAAATAACCGAAAATTTTACTTGAGCTGGAAATGTGGACTTGAACCCACTATTATTAATTAATTTTATTATTCTGTTATTGACTTATTGTCACTTATTTCATATGAATATTTCTTAATATCTTGTTCGAAATTCATTATAAACATAATATTTCTACTCTGATCAAAGAATTCGGTGACTATATAGTTTAGATCAGATTAGCCATACGTAGTAATTTCAGAATTCAAATCGTTGCCTTATGATTAAAACAGGCTTTCATTAGGCCTGTAAACGAACCTAACGTTCATGAACTGTTTTGGCGGAAAGTTCGTTTTATGTTCATTTATTTAAATAAACGAACGAACATGAACACAGTTTTGTTCATTCATTTATGTTCATGAACGTATATGTTCGTTTATTTATGTTCCTTCATTTGTGTTTATTTATGTTTGTTCGTTTATTTTTGTTTATTTAATTAAACTTACTTTATGTTTATCATTTATTTCTTTTTGTTAAGTAACTTAACCCTAACCCTAACACTCTAAAAATATCATAAACATATCAGTCGCTCCACACTTCACAAACCCACCTCCTTCTTCTCCACAGTACTCCATAACCAACGGTCCCTACATTCTTCCACTTCCGGCTGACCACCTCCACACCCCGCCTCCAGTTCCACATGATGGAGTATTAAAACACTCATGAAATTGACTATTCTGTGTGTTTATGTTCATTTGTGTGCATTTATATTGATCATTTGTGTTCGTTTATGTTCATGAACTGTTCGTTTAGGTTTTTAATGAACGAAACATAAACAAACACGAACATGACAAATTTCTTATTGATCGAACACGAACACAAAAATGTGTTCAATTATGTGTTCGTGTTCGGTTAAATTTAAATGATCAAACATTCGATTCGTTTACAGCTAATTTTCATTATTGATTTCTCGATTTTCTATATAGTATTATCAGGTTTTTAAAACTTTAACTTTTATAAAGTACCAAATACTATATAAAAGATCATAACAAAACATGTAGCTTTATGAATTATTTTTTATATGTGTTTGTGTGTTATATTTAATGTCTCGATTTATATATTGTATTTCAGGTTTATAAAACTTTAACTTTTATAAAGTACCAAATACTGTATAAAAGATCATAATAAAACATGTAGCTTTATGAATTATTTTTTTATATGTGTTATATTTAATGTCTTTAAAATAATTGTAGAATTGAATATCATGTGGCCTTATAAACATCTCATGACTCTTGATTTCCTTTGATTAAATATGGTGTTTAAAAGACAATTTTACCCTCAAAAAGTAGTTATTATATGCATTGTGTGTTGTAACATAAGGAATCAAACTTGTACTTCTTAAATTTTAAGAAGTCCTTAAGAAATGCTTTTATAATATAGTATAGATAGATATAGATTATTATGGTTAGTTACCTTTATACAAAATACTTAAATGACTGACTGTTGAACTTTTTTACAAACTTGGCTGACTTGACCGCCAAAGCTGAACACTAAACATCCAATACCCACTCAAAGAACCATAGATATTCGGCCTAACTTAAAATAATAAAATTTAAGCCCATTGAAGAAAACTATGAAATTTAAAAAGGGGTAGAAATAAGCCCCTGCTTCAAGAACTTTAAATTTCTATGAACAAAAGATATAAGGAATCCAACACAAAATACCATAAGAAAGTATAATCAGCTGCATATAGTAACCTAATAGCATCCACATGTCGCCTAATGCGTATAGGCAATCAAAACGCTAACATGTCACCTAATGCGTATAGTCAGGTGCATAATACTCAAAACACCAACACTATATAAACACTCAATAACCGAATAGATGTCGCAAATGTCGCCAAATGCTTATAATCAGTTGCATATAATAACTTAGTCATATCCTATACTAACCTAATCATTTCAACATACAAACAGTTTCCACATATCACCTAATGTGTATACTCAGCTACAATCACTTCGACATCAAAACGCTAATGTCGCCTAAAAACATGAAATGAAAGTATTTTCCTAAATCCCAGAACCAAACATTTCGTTTATACACATTAGTAAACAGTATAACATATTACACTAAAATACTATCTAAACAAAGTATCTCCTATACTAAGTTACTCATTTCAACATCAAACAGTTTCCACATAACGCCTAATACGTATACTCAGCTACAATCACTTCGACACCAAAACGCTAATGTGGTTTAAAAACATGAAATGAAAATCTTTTCTAAACCTAAACCAAACATTACGTTTATACACATTGTTAAACAGTATAACATATTACACTAAAATATTATCTAAAACAAAGTAATAGTTCTGTAAAGTTTGTAATCTCAACATGAATTTCAAAATTCTATACAACCTTACTACTCAAAAAACTTTTTTAACTTCTAGTCATGAAAAACCAAATGTGCATGCAAACCCAAAAAATTATTTTACTGAATCATGACCATTGTGTTAAGAAATTAAAAAAAAAACGTCTGGAAAAAACAATTCTACAACACTAAAACCCAAAAAACAACAACCTACATTCAAACAACCTTTTTTTAATTAAAAAAAAACTTTTGTTTCTGCATTTCACTATTTCAAAAACAACACAGATACAATCCGAAAAAAACCAAGAAGAATACTTGATTACACACACATTCTGAACAACAAACGCCATTTGAAAAAACCCAGTTAAAACAACACATTTTCAACAAAAAGTAACAGCAGCAAGTTTTTAACTTCGACACAACATGCAGTCTAAATTCATCACCATTGCTTCAACATTATACCTTTTCTACACGTCTGTTGCTGTATGACCAGGAAAATATGAGCTTTTCTGGAAAAAAAAAAATCTATTTCGAAGAAACTGGCTTATATATACAAACCCTTTGAAGGTGGAACAATGAATCACCATATATTAAATGTGGGCAGACTTGGAAGATAACACGTGTAAAGCACGTTTGAATTTATTTTTTTATTAAGCAACTTATAAAAATACAAAAAAACCGCATGGGACAGGAATCGAACCGGCGAAACACACCACACAAAACACTACCCAACCAACTGCACTACAAGTTCGTTTGTTACAAATACCAAACACATTGATATATATCAGCTTTTCAAAACGATAGAATTACTATTCATGAACATCCACAAATTAACATATAGGATAATAACACTTTTGCCATTTTTGTAACTGAATCTTAGATATGTTATAAATCAAACGTTAGAAAGCATTTGGGTTGATTCTACCTTGTTTGTCTAAGCTTTTCTAACCACTATCATACTTGTTTATGTTGATTCTGCTTTTGTACGCGAGAAATGCAGGACTAATTTTGTCACACCCCGCCAAAGCGGAAACACGAGATGTAACATGAAAAGTTTTCAAGCACAAGATTCAAGCAAACAACTAAGTAAAACATGAGCTTTGATTTCAGCTTGTCAAAAGTTACAATGCGAGAAATTCATTGTTTTTGGAAATTGAAGGATTTTATATCCAAACTTTGTAAGACTTGATAGTTCAAATAAAAATCCCCGCAAAATTAGTGTCGTGTAACACATGCTTGAATCCCAAGTTCCATTCATGAAAATCTATTACCTGAAAAACATGCATAAAAGATTTTGTCAACATAAAGTTGGTCAGTTCACAGGTTTTGTAACTCATTGTAAACTGTTCGTGTGTGATTGTTCGGGAAAATCCGTGAATTGTTTATGAAACTTGTAACGTATTTATGAAATCCATGACTTGTCCGATGGGAATCCTCGTAGGGTACTCCTCGGACTGTGTCCTTTGTTCTTGAAAAATCATTCTCTTAGATTCCTTGTAAGGTATCCTTTAAGATGATTTGGAAAACTTGTAAACCATTCCTTTGGAATATTGTTGTAAAAGTTATGAAGATATTCCCTTGGAATATAGCATGAAAACCATTTGAAGAAGTATTACTGTATTACTTCTTAATGTTCGAGAAAATGTACACAAGCCTATGAATTCATGAATGATCAGGTTTCTAGTTACCTATAAACCAGAATGAATCGGTGCCTAGCTAGGGCAATGATGTATGTGTCAACATGAGCCTATAACCGACCTAAACGTGTTGTGCCTTACCCATTGTACACTAAAGACAATGTATGAATGTTCAGGAATAACATGCACTCTCTTGATATCTGTCATCCGGTTAGCACACTAACCAAGAGTGGGGGGTGTTAACCAATAGAACTATTCAAGTGTTTCACGGCTAAGTCCATAGCTAATGGTTATAGTAATGAAATGACACGAGGACTTCCTTGCGCAAATTGTACTATACCAGGACTCCCAGTCCTATGTTTGTCTCATGCACAGATAATGATCGAATTCATTTCATACTAAGCATGTAAATGTGAACTTTGTGAATGTAACATGTATATGTACTTGTAAATATGTGAACTTTTAATGTAACATGTATATGTATTTGTAAATGTGAACTTGTAATGTAACATGTATATGTACTTGTAAATGTGATTCTAATAATTGTAAACTTGTAAGTGAATACTGATAACTGTATACTTGTAAGTGAAAACCATGAACTGTAAACTGATAACTATATAATTGTAAGCGAAAACTAGTATCTGTGACTCGTAGATGCATGTTTTTCCCCAAAAATTGTAAAGCAGTAAAAAAGGGGCAGTGAAACTCACCTTGTGGTATGTCTGGGAATGAACAAATTAGTCTGAGCTAGAGAGATCGACCTACGTGTCCTTTTGTAAAAATAGGCATTTTAGGTCTATGTTACTTGTACTGTTTACAAGTTGTTCCCTTATGACCCTTGTTCTTATAACTTAACTCTTTAAGTTAGATGTGTCTTTGATGTAAAGATTTGCGTATTTAGTGACTTATTTGTTAAAAGATACAATGTTCATCTTTTAAATGTTCCACATTAGGATTTCTAATGCAACATTTTCCCAACATATGAACCTCATGGTTTTTTGTTGTAAGATTCATACTTTTTATGTACACAAGTGATCTCGGCAAAAGATATCTTATTTCTTGGAAAAAACACTACTTTTATTTGTGAAAATACATATTCCATACCTTGTATGCTTTGTTATGGATCTAACATGTCACACATGATCTTTAACTATCCACATTATGTCTTATGTTAATGAGCTTTTGGAAAATATATAGTTTTCCCAACAAAACTTCTGGCCGTCATGTTCTATTATATACATATATATATTTCGGCGTCAGTGTGTGTGTGTGTATATACATACATTTTACGATTATCATAATGTATTTTAAAGCATGAGTTTACTCACATACTTGGTTTAGTTACAAGAGTAAACATACTAGTGAACAACTTTGTATTTAAGAGACTATGTAAAAATAAAGACACAAGTTTAAAAGAACAAGATTATACCTCCTAGTGTGTAGGGGATGAAGGAGTTAGGGGCCTTGCACAACCTTGATTATGCTCCTTGTACCCCTAATGGTCCCTTGAAAGTAAATGGTTTTTGTTAGTGACTAGGGTGTGGGTGGTGGCTTCGGTGGTGATGGGGGTCGAGTGGTGGTGGTGCTCGGCGGTAGGGGTGGAGCTGAGAGGAAGAGGGAGAGGTGTGATGGGTTGTGTGATCTCACTTGGTGCTCCTAAGTCCCCTATTTATACTACAAGTGTTATGGTATTCGTAGTAAGTTAACTCTCTTTGATGTGTAGGCAAAGAGAATCTTTCCATTCTTGTGTAAGTCTTGGTTCTAGTGATCATGCTTGAGTGTAAGATTTAGATGGGTAGGCAAATGAGGAAGGTCATCATGGCTTGGTTAACGTCTAACTTCAATGTTAGTGCAACTAATTGTCAAAGATTATGGAAAGATTAAGTAGAAGATTTGATGGAGCTGATGGTTGATCAAAAGGGTAAGCCAACATTGTGTTTTCTTGGGTGTCATAAGATTCTTTCCATTTTGGTGTAACATCTAAGAATGTGATGGAGGTGACTAAAGTTTGTCTTAGGAATCTTGGTGGAAGAATGAAGTGAAGGGACTTGTGCATGAGTGGAAGACATAAACACTACACACATGTGTGTATATGTGTCGTGTATATATGTATGTACGGGGAGGTTACATATTTTTGGCATGTCAACTACCATGGAATGAATACAAAGTCAAATGTTTAACCAATTATGGTGGAATCTTGGTGATTTGAAGTGATGCTTCATTGATGAATAGAGGTAATATCTTTGAAAGGCACAATCATACACACATACGTATGTCGTCGCATACATATATACATATATATATATATTGAACATTTTAAATCCATGTCTTGTACAAATGTATATTCACATGTTTTAATTAGATGTTAAGTGTGATCTTTGTACAAGTTAATGTGACACAAAATAATATATAATGGTGTGTTCATTATATATTTTTAACTAGTTGTATTACTAGTCACATATGGACATTGTGTTTGGATGATTCCTTGTATATGGACATTGTTTGTTTTTGTGCTTGTTTGGATCATAATTGTAGTATTATGTTCAATTGTATGAATTCCCAAACTAGGGTTTTGGTGTGATATCTCTATAGCTCATGGTAACTATTCAACTAGTTATGTAATTGTATCCCCTAGCGTGTCTAATGCTAGACTGTAAGCATCGAATTTGACTTGTTGGAACCCTGTACGACCCAATTATGATGAAATATGCAAAATGTAATGTCATGCACAATGTATACGTGTAGTCAAGTGTACGGATATGACCTGTGATTTTGACGGATGTCACATTCTCCCCTGTTAGAGGAATTTCGTCCTTGAAATTTGGTTTAAGTAATCTGAGATTGTAGTCCTCCGGATGAGGAATGGGATTTGGGACAACAAGATGAAACTTTTCGTTGATAGGGATCACCTCCGATGGTGTCATGAGTGTCAAGTTGAGAAGACACCTCTTAAGGTGTTATGGGTATAAGGTTTGCAAATTCTATCAAGTTTCAATTCTAAGAGAATAGAGATGACCCTTGCCATGACTAAAACAAAGAGTTGAGGTATTCCGGGTTGAGCTACCTTCGATACTGACCACGTAGGTGCGAAGTACGCTCGTGGTGGTTTTGAGGTTTTGTTTACTCAGACCACCGTACTTGTGTTAGTATGAATTCCTTTTGTCCTTCTCAGGGTTTGAGGGAAAAGACTATTCCAGTTGGATTCAATAGAGATCGACATACGGTGTATTGCCACTACTCTTTCTTGACATTTCTGGTCAACTTCCTATCATTAGTCCCGTTTGACGGGTAGGAAGGGTGCGGATCTGGTTTCATATTTGAAAGGTTTCACGATAGTACCACGACTTATCAGTAAGAAGAAATCATGGAGGTCAATTGTCTTCTGATACTTTCGAGAAAGGTTGTATCACAATAACGGGGTCGAGTGGGTTCCCAGTGGTGTATCAAAATACATAGGAATGGATGACTACTCAACGAAAGTCGTGGGTTCTACCCCCTTCAGGTGTCGAGCGTCACTGCGTCACACTGGGTTGTTAGGTCATAGATACTAGAACGGGTCTGGACGGTGTAGGAATCCAAGGATTATAGAACGAAATATGAACTCAGGGTTTTGCGTGATAGATTTATAGAACATCAAATCACAAAATATGTTGAATGTCTATGGTTTCCCAGAGGTCATTTGGTAGAGCGCGGGAGTGAGCTGGAAATGCACTTGGATCATGTTGTGGCTCAGAAAAACATTGGTAAAGGTGCCATTTATGGTATCTGG
Source organism: Ambrosia x helenae (assembly GCA_030844895.1). Lineage (NCBI taxonomy): Eukaryota > Viridiplantae > Streptophyta > Magnoliopsida > Asterales > Asteraceae > Ambrosia > Ambrosia x helenae. The sequence goes on along the minus strand of JAUTDX010005446.1, from coordinate 20,362 downwards.
TAGTTTTGTTAGGAATAAGGAAACAATTTTATAAGCAAGTGCTTGAAGGCACTGGAGTATGGATGCCTGCATTGTTTTCGTCCATTAAGGAAGTTAAGGAAACGAGGAAGGAACTGGAACCCGATGGGAGTCTGACTTGGGATCCCATGAAATATTTTAGTCGAGCATAAGCGATCGATCGAGGGATCGTATGGAGTTTATCTCCTGAAAATGTTCGTCTTGCTAATACCAAAACGTCGACTTTAGAGCTGGAATGTGTTCCTTTGAGAAGAAGGATTAGTCAAGCGTGACTTGCCGAGATCTATGGCATTCAAGGAAACAACACAAATGTATGGTAAATAAGATATATGGGGGGTTGGGATGAGCTTCAGCAGTCGAGAAAGGCTGACATGGAAGTATAAAAGGAACATGTAGTTGCAACGTTTTATGGTGATGAGCAGGAATTTTGCAAGGGTCTGAAGTGGTATGAGGCATTGTATATAAACTTTTAGATCATTTCAGCCTCTAGTGGTTATTTTCAAGTAAGTTATACGATTCGAAATCGCTGTAAGTCTACCCACCACAAAAAAAAATCCTTATTCATAATATAAAGAGTCGAGTGGCATAATGAAATTTTGGAAATGATCCACTCTAGTATTCTAGAAAACGTGATTTATGGTAAAACAATTGGTAACGACTTCCTTTCGAAAATAACATGTGTAGAGTTTAAAGCTTGTGTATGCAACGACACATTCCTTTACTAAAATTTTGAATTTCCAGCTCTAAACACCTAAAGTGTACGACCTTGTGGTAGGTGAACTTCCAGAAAAAGAAAGTTTTTGTGAACTCGAGAGTTAGTATTGAAAACACTCGATTTGATTTGGTATAATAAAATGTTGTATGTTAACCAATGTTATGTGCCCAAAAGCATTTGGACCTTTGTTGTGTGACTCGCACTTATGATGTGCCAAAAGTTAGGGGAAATGATTTCTTGTATGAATCCAATGTTGGGTGAGCTCGTGACCAGGAGGCTAAACGGATAGGAAGGGCGAAATGATAGATTTTGGAAACTAGTTTTTATGGTAACAGAGAAACACGAAGGATTGCACATAGCTCAGATTGAAGCAATGGAGAAACAGTTTAGTGATATCCCACTAAGGAGTACTATGATCGTAGTGTATACGATCAATAGTTAAAACCTGAGAGGTAGATTATAAGTATCAATCGACGAAGGAGAGGCTAGGAGAAATGACAAGACCACTAGCTGTCTGGTTGGAGTCCCCACGACTGTAAGGGATGTTTGCACAACTTGGAATACTCTTGTGGTGAATGATGATAATGAAACACACATATAAAGAAACATCTTAGAAACCACCATTTTGACTAAGATGACTCCCAGGTGGGAAAGTTCAAATTTATCGAGGCGCATGGAAACCTTATGTCGTGCCATCCTATATAGTGTGCGTATTGCAAGCGTCCGAGTTTCGGAATCCCTACAAGGTTACTAATAATCCTTGTGGGCATCGGGTGGGAGAAAGGGATGGTGTCATAGAATGACTAAAGCGCTACATGGTAGCTCTTATATCAACAAATGCAAATGGATAACAACGGATGTGTCTAGCTTCATCATTTCAACAAATGAGATGGAGTGTTTTAGACACATTGTAGTTGGTATGAGATCGAGGATTTCAAAAAGTTGGGGGAGGTGGAACCTAACGTGGCGCGAGACAATTTTGTTTGCTTAGGCGTCAAACTTTGTCCGACTCAATTGTCATCAGCAAACGATAGGAACTTCAATGAACATGGGAGGGTTACGCGTCATAGGATATTCATCAAGAAAATCCCTATTCAACGTACGTTTGATGTAGATAGCAAACCCCACACAACGAATTTAGAAAACTCGGTATTGACCGTGATCATAAGCTCGAAACGTAGTGTTCACCAAGATTCCCATGCATCGCAAATTATGATTACGTGTGCACCCGTAATAATAATTTGCCCTGCATGGTTCCCCAAGTGTCCTCTAATTCCGAGCTTCCGACCAGGGTGGTAAGAGTTATATAGAATGAATAGACTAAGAAAAGTCCATCAAAGTTCATTCCTTCATTAGAAGACTATCCGAACGTCCTAGCTTAAACTTCAAGAGAGTAGTCCTCAAATCACTCGTCCCTGGGTAAGTAGAATCATCAACGCTAATTGTCTGTTTGCTAGGTGTCAATCTACTTATTAGTTCGGGTGGTTGGTGAAGTTGTGAGGACCGGTCAAGCACAATCATGACGTTACGGCGATTGGGGACCTATAGTCGCTCGTATCTTTAGAGAGTACCTAGTTGGGGGTTGATGACGAGGGCGTCCTCTTTATGACAGCAATATCCAAATGTACACCTAAGAGCTTGTTATGTTATGAGTATAACGCAAATGGAATGGAACTTGTGCTGTGCATTGTGATGAAAAATGTTTTTCATGCAGGGGAAAACGTTTTCGAAAAGTTTTGCGTTAGTTATAGTTTAGATTCAAAAGAATTCTAATTTGCTATAACCATTGGCTCTGATACCAATCTGTCACACCCCGCCAAGGCGGGAACACGAGATGTAACTCGAAAGGTTTTCAAGCACAAGATTCGAGCAAACAACTAAGTAAAAACATGAGCTTTGATTTCAGCTTGTCAAAAGTTACAATGCGATAAATTCATTGTTTTTTGAAATTGAAGGATTTTATATCCAAACTTTGTAAGACTTGATATTTCAAATAAAAATCCCCGCAAAAGTAGTGTCGTGTAACGCATGCTTGAATCCCTAGTTCCATTCATGAAAATCTATTACCTGAAAAACATTCATAAAACATTTTGTCAACATAAAGTTGGTGAGTTCACAGGTTTTGTGACTCATTGTAAACTTTCGTGTGTGATTGTTCGGGAAAATCCCGTGAATTGTTTATGAAACTTGTAACTTATTTGTGAAATCCATGACTTGTCCGATGGGAATCCTCGTAGGGTACTCCTTGGACTATGTCCTTTGTTCTTGAAAAATCGTTCTCTTAGATTCCTTGTAAGGTATCCTTTAAGATGATTTGGAAAACTTGTAAACCATTCCTTTGGAATATTGTTGTAAAGGTTATGAAGATATTCCCTTGGAATATAGCATGAAAACCATTTGAGAAGTACTGTATTACTTCTTAATGTTCGAGAAAATGTACACAAGCCTATGAATTCGTGAATGATCTGGTTTCTAGTTACATGTAAACCAGAATGAATCAGTGCCTAGCTAGGACAATGATGTATGTGTCAACATGAGCCTATAACCAAACCTAAACGTGTTGTGCCTCGCCCATTGTACACTAAATACAATCTATGAATGTTCAGGAATAACATGCACTCTCTTGATATTTGTCATTCGGTTAGTGCGACTAACCAAGAGTGGGGGTGTTAACCCAATAGTACTATTCAAGTGTTCCTGGCTAAGTCCATAGCTAATGGTTATAGTAATGAAATGACACGAGGACTTCCTTGCGCAAATTATACTATACCAGGACTCCCAGTCCTATGTTTGTCTCATGCACACATAATGATCGAATTCATTTCATACTTAGCTTGTAAATGTGCACTTTGTGAATGTAACATGTATATGTACTTCTAAATATGTGAACTTCTAATGTAACATGTATATGCACTTGTAAATGTGTGAACTTGTAATGTAACATGTATATGTACTTGTGAATGTGAACTTGTAATGTAACATGTATATGTACTTGTAAATGTGATTCTAATAATTGTAAACTAGTAAGTGAATACTGATAACTGTATACTTGTAAGTGAAAACCGTGAACTGTAAACTGATAACTATATAATTGTAAGCGAAAACTAGTATCTGTGACTCGTAGATGCATGTTTTTCCCCCAAAATTGTAAAGCAGTAAAAAGGGGCTGCGAAACTCACCTTGTGGTATGTCTGGGAATGAACAAATGAGTCTGAGCTAGAGAGATCGACCTACGTGTCCTTTTGTAAAAATAGGCATTTTAGGTCTATGTTACTTGTACTGTTTACAAGTTGTTCCCTTGTTACGCTTGTTCTTGTAACTTAACTCTTTAAGTTAGATGTGTCTTTGATGTAAAGATTTGCGTATTTAATGACTTATTTGTTAAAAGATACAATGTTCATCTTTTAAGTGTTCCACATTTGGATTTCTAATGCAACATTTTCCCAACATATGAACCTCATGGTTTTGTGTTGTAAGATTCATACTTTTTATGTACACTAGTGATCTCGGCAAAAGATAGCTTATTTCTTGGAAAAAACACTACTTTTATTTGTGAAAATACATATTCCATACACTTTGGATGGTGTAGGTATTCATGTGTTGTAGATTTTACAACCTTGATCCCGACATGTCCATAGATCCATAATATTTAGGTATCTTTTATTTATTATCTCATAAGTTTAATAACCTTTGTGAAAATAATAATGCTTTATGTTAAGCATTACTTTTCTTGAAAACATCTATACCTTGTATGCTTTGTTATGCATCTAACATGTCACACATGATCTTTAACTATCCACATTATGTCTTATGTTAATGAGCTTTTGGAAAATATATAGTTTTTCCTACAAAACTTTCGGCCATCATGTTCTAATATATACATATATATTTCGGCCTTAGTGTGTGTGTGTATATACATACATTTTCCGATTATCATAATGTATTTTAAAGCATGAGTTTACTCACATACTTGGTTTAGTTACAAGAGTAAACAAACTAGTGAACAACTTTGTATTTAAGAGACTATGTAAAAATAAAGACGCAAGTTTAAAAGAACAAGATTATATCTCATGGTGTGTAGGAAATGAGTGAGTTAGGGGCCTTGCACAACCTTTATTATGCTCCTTGTACCCCTAATGGTCCCTTGAAAGTAAATGGTTTTTGTTAGTGACTAGGGTGTGGTTGGTGGCTTCGGTGGTGATGGGGGTCGAGTGGTGGTGGTGCTCGGCGGTGGGGGTGGAGCCAAGAGGAAGAGGGAGAGGTGTGAGGGGTTGTGTGATCTCACTTGGTGCTCCTAAGTACCCTATTTATACTACAAGTGTTATGGTATTTGGAGTAAGTGAACTCTCCTTGGATGTGTAGGCAAAGATAATCTTACCATTCTTGTGTAAGTCTTGGTTCTAGTGATCATGCTTGAGTGTAAGATTTAGATGGGTAGGCAAATGAGGAAGGTCATCATGGCTTGGTTAAAGTCTAACTTCCATGTTAGTGTAACTAATTGTCAAAGATTATGGAAAGGTTAAGTGGAATATTTGATGGAGGTGATGGTTGATCAAAAGTGTAAGCCAACATTGTGTTTTCTTGGGTGTCATAAGATTCTTTCCATTTTGGTGTAACATCTAGGAATGTGATGGAGGTGACTAAAGTTTGTCTTAGGAATCTTGGTGGAAGAATGAAGTGAAGGGACTTGTGCATGAGTGGAAGACACAAACACTACACACATGTGTGTATGTGTGTCGTGTATATATGTATGTATGGGAAGGTTACATATTTTTGGCATGTCAACTACCATGGAATGAATACAAAGTCAAATGTTTAACCAATTATGGTGGAATCTTGGTGATTTGAAGTGATGCTTCATTGATGAATAGAGGTATGATCTTTGAAAGGCACAATCATACACTCATACATATGTATGTCGTCGCATACATATATATATATATATATATATATATATATATATATATATTATATATATATATATATATATATATATTGAACATTTTAAATCCATGTCTTGTACAAATGTATATTCACATGTTACAATTAGATGTTAAGTGTGATCTTTGTACAAGTTAATGTGACACAAAATAATATATAATGGTGTGTTCATTATATATTTTTAACTAGTTGTATTACTAGTCACATATGGACATTGTGTTTGGATGATTTCTTGTATATGGGCATTGTTCGTTTTTGTTCTTGTTTGGATCATAATTGTAGTATTATGTTTAATTGTATATGGGCATTGTTCGTTTGGTGTGATCTCTCTATAGCTCATGGTAACTATTCAACTAGTTATGAAATTGTATCCCTAGCGTGTCTATAATGCTAGACTGTAAGCATTGAATTTGACTTGTTGGAACCCTGTATGGCCCAATTATGATGAAATATGAAAAAATATAATGTCATGCACAATGTATACGTGTAGTCAAGTGTAAGGATATGACATGTGATTTTGACGGGTGTCACAAATTTCTCGTTCGAATTCGAACCAAGAATTGGTTAAATGTGTTAAAACCTGGTTCAAAAACGGACACACAACATCGAGCGTTTGTCAGACGTGAGGATCAACTAAGGATGATAAACAACACAAAACAAAGACTTTCACGAAAATTTGGCAGCAATTCGACTTGTATTCATTCAAGGTGTAAAAGTTATTATGACATCCGGTAAAAATCAACGTGTTTCCGTACGTAATTAGTATATGTAATTAACGATAATTAAGTGCAATTCTAAATTAATGGTTTTAATTTAGCCTTTAGAGAATAGCAAATTCACCATAGGATGCATAGGAATGCATTTGTTTATTCGAAAGCACGACGGAATCGCGTGCAAATAAACTTGTCCAGAACGGACGTTGGTGATTACCCGGTATCAATTAATTAACTGAAAATGATCTCGAACACACAAGATATAAAATAAATGGTATTTTCATGAAATATGATATGTTTTGGAACTCCAAAACCATAAATTGAAACTGTAAATAAAAATCTCCCGGTAACGAATAAAGTTTGCGTATCGCACCCGATACTTGCGAAACTTATAAATTCACCCAAATAAAGCCTAAATAACTTATCAATGCCTAAACTAGTCAATGTATAAGAGTAATTGGGAGTCGAATATATGTCCGAATAACTTGTAATAACCACGCATTAAAACCCCGAAACCCTAACCGAAACACTTGGAACTTAATTAAATACTTATGAGTTATTTTGTTGGAAAAGTGGGTCCCACAAAAGGCCTGCCACCACCCCACTACCATAGCCATCCTATGCTTTCTTCTTTTGCTTGTCATAATCATTAGGTTGGAGCATGCTTAAGATATTATATTATATATGTTATTAACACATGACAAATTAGCACATTATAAACCAAAATATCTACACTTCAACAAACAAACTAATCCTTCCTTTTACCTTGTAAAACCCACAGCCACACACATATATCGATCATCCACCTTTTATTTTTCATCAAACACTCACAAAATCACATCATTTCCATACCTTAATCAAGTGTGTACAAGATCTAGGAGCTTAACCCATGGAAGACACACTTCAACCCTACTTTCATTTTGGTTTTGAGTCTTCCCTAGCCTTGTGCTAGTTGTAAGCATCTTATCCTTGCTTTTTGTTTTTGAATGTTTTTATTAGCACGTGTTAAAATCAAGTTATACATGGGTTAAGATAATGGATTATCATAATAAAATATATGTCACACAAGACTAAAATGGAGGTATAAAAATGGTAATATGGGTCGTGAGTTTGTGAGGTGTTTGATATTATTTTTGTAAGTTAAGAAGATAAACTTAATCTTACACATGTTAAAGACCTAATCATATTATGTAAATAGGCTTTTTAAATATGAAATATCATATGTTTTTCAAATTTAACATGGGTCTTAGAAAGATGAATGAGGGCCGTGAGTTTTGCATGATATTGTTAGTGTTTTCGTAATTTTAAAAGGTTAACATAAACCTACGTTCAAAGATGTTTTGGATGGTTTTATAAAAATAGCTTGAACACACTTAAAAGTGACTTTAATCATCTTAAAATGACCATATAAGACAAAATATTATGATGGATCCATCAAATGTTACAAGACCCAAAAGTTTCATATTCAAAGTTACTAACTTTGAAACTTCAAAAGTGGACATTTTGGACTAAAACTACCAAATACACTTATTATTATCCTTAATAATATCATTATGGACTATTAAAAGTGTTGAAACACTAAAACAAACCATGATGAAAAAGATGACAAAACTAAGTTACTAGTTTAGTAGGAATTTGTCATTCTTGAAAGAATAAGGATAAAAATGTAACTTTAAAAGTTGAGGATGTTATTTGGTAACTTTAAAGTTAGAGGGTGCAAATTGTTATTTTGGAAACTTGTGGCTAAAATGTGACTTTTGGTAAAGTTGAGTGTTGGAAATAGAAAGTTGTAACTTTCCAAGGTTGTTAATGAAAGTGTTTTCAAACTTACAAAAATGTATTTTTATAAAATAGGATTTTATAAAAATATAAATTACCAAAGATGTTGAGGAATATAAAAACAAAGTTTTTTATAACTAAAATTGGTAATTTAAAGACGTGGAAAAATTGTATAAAAAAAGAACACTTTTATAACTATGAGAATGAAAAAGTATTGGAGCGTTTTTGTGTTGTAAATAATTAACTCTTGCTTTTAAAAATATAAGAGTTATTTTATAAATTCCCGAGTAAGAATATGTAGAAATTAAAAGATGATTAATTTCAAGCAAAACATATTGATGGGAATTTAGGAAGAATAACTAAATATATAGTTGGATGTAGGAAAACGGTATTACGACGACAAGTAATTATTCCTACAAAATGTACGGGTGAACAACTTGAATTATTCAGGACGCGAGAATACAAATAATTGAATTTTGACGTATTTATATTACGAAATGTTGACGGACTGAATGTGAAATGGAAAGATAAGTATATATTGTATAACTTCCTTCAAGATACGTGTATATGTTATCGCGTCAAATGTGGACCTGAATATATATATATATATATATATATATATATATATATATATATATATATATATATATATATATATATATATATATATATATTGGAACTAAAATGTAGAAGGTTACTTATGGGTGAAAAATGTGTCACTTTCCTAAGTGTTGGAAAATATTCGTGGGAGAATTAACGTTAAATAATCGATATCGATTACACGTTTAAAACTAAGATAAGTATGCAAACTTAACAATGTAAAATATGTTGTCGAATCGGCAAGATCCTAGTATATTTATTTAATGGGAAAATAAATATATGGTAAAGTTATTCCCGTCGAGTGTTGAAGGTGAAATATCGATCGACAAGATCCTAGTATAATTATTTAATGGGAAAATGATTATACGGTAAAGTGAGTCGAGTCGAGGATGGTGTATTGTGAGTTAATTAATATGGAAATATAAGTGTAACTTTTAACGAGGGTGATCCATCACCAACAATCCTATGATATATGTTTAATTAAACGGGGATTTGTGTCTAAGAGTGATGTTGGGGGTTGGGCGTACAACTTGCCGGATAACATGCGCTATAGACTTAGTGACTTATACGCACTAGGAAATTCTTAGGTGCTTGACCTCGGACTTGCTATTCTCTGCTATTTGATTGCACGTTATATTTCAGGTGAGTTTCACGGCCCCTTTTTACTGTTTTGGTTTGGAGGAAAGATATGTTTGTCAAATGTTGTTACTTGTCAAAATGTTTTTAAATGTTAAAATGTGATAAGTGGCATGATGAGTACTTGGGTTTCGTTGTTTATACACCACTCGGGGTGAGTCCTCGCTACTGTAACCATTTACTCGTATGTTGTGTGTGTTGAAATTGAGAACCGAAAGAATATTTGGATAGTACTATTAGTGCCTGACAAGGCCTGCCCCTAATCGATAGCGTCGATTATGCAACTGTGTATGCCAAGGGTGCACGTATTCTGAACTAAGTTGTTATTTTCCGAGAAACAACTTCTGCTCGTGGGGCATTATTAGTCTTGGTTTGGTTATGGGCTCAAGGGATTGCTCATCGTCGTAGTTTTGTAGGAGCTAGCTACTCCTTACAAAGGTCACTACTTGTGTTCGTTCCGCACAAATTGTTGTTGTTGGTAAAATGTTGTTGTCATGGAACTAAAACATGTGAACTCACCAACATTTTGTATATTGACGTCTTTTTTTTTAAACATATCTTTCAGGTAACTAATTGCTAAATAGATATGAGGCTAGTGCGGTGGAATATGGGATGTCGGATACTTGTCTGGGTTTCATCAATATTTTCCATTGGGTTGGGACTTGGATGGAAAAACCCCATATATGAAATTTTTGTTTGTTGTTTTGTGTAATGTTGTGACAAGGTACTCATTTTCGACATCTTAATAAAATAGTCTTTTCTAATTAAATATGGTTTGTGTTAATCTTGACTTTGATATGCTTTCGAGCGTTGCGCCACGCGTTTCCGCCATTGGCGTGGTGTGACAGTTATAAATAGAAAACCAAGGCATGTATTTGTAGCTTTGGCTCCGTGAGCTTGATAAGTTCAATCTTATGGACCCATACACATGTAACCACTTGGATTCAAATTCAACTATCCTCCGAAACACATACAAATCAAAAATAGAATGTTACCTATACACATAAACATTATCCATACTACAACCTAAGCTACGGATCTAGCTAGGGACAAACACGTAGTGTATTTTCAAGAAACCTAGAATCGTTTCTTATATTGGATCCACATCGGGGAGAATTCTATCCTACAATGTCACACCTTCATATTCCACTTGCGGGGTTTCACCACGAGGTGCGTAACACACCAGGATCCAAGTTAACGAGCACAACAAATGACAACAATATGAGAAAATAACGTTTAAACTAACATGCAGTTCATATGTTTAGCATAAGCATAACTAAGTTTTACAATCCAAACTCCAAGTGAAAACAGTTTCAAAATAGTTCAGAGATAGTTATTTAAACGATGCATGAGAGAAACGGACGTTGTGGACTCCAGTGCGTCCTACACCCGTGCTGCTACCTTAGAGACCGGAGAAAACATGCTAAAGTGTGTCAACGTAAATATTCCACTGAGTTCATAGGTTTTAAATAAAAATGTATGTGTGAAAGATCAAGTATGTTTTACTATTTTATCAAACGTTATCTAGACGTTAAGTATGTTGCTATGCATTTTAAAGCCATTAATGACTGTGTTGTTACTCAATAAAGTGTGTGCCCTCCGTATTACCATCATCCCCTGTAAGCACTGAGTGTTTGAGACAATATGCACCCGTCCAACCTCCAGTTGACCAGGGTGGGGTTTGTCAGGCCCAATAGATCTATCCACATTTCCCCTCTACATTCCCATATTAGTGGTTTCCTTGGGACTTAGATGAATGGCAAAGTAAACAAATGATAACAATAGTAATAAATGATCTTTAAGTAAAATAGAGTGTATAGCATATTTCTCCCCCATGAGAAAGTATGTAAACGTCGGGCCGTGATACTCACCTTAGATTACGATTTCTAATATTATAAACCGACAGTGTGATGATAGTCCCAATTACTGGAAACCTATCATAAGACGTCTCTAAGTGTGTTGACCGATAAGATGTTGGTCAATTAACCCTTGGTTGTCCAAACCATGACTGTGTATGTTTGAAAAAGTGTATGATGTTTGACACGACCATAAAAGACCCAATAACCTGTTGGTGACCCGTTATATTCGTTAATTACAAGTTCATAGGTAACAACACGTAGATACATATCACATATAACGAATATATCAAAAAACATAGCATAGAGATCATGTAATACACGTACGAGTCACAAAACACACCACTAGGCTTCAAAAAATACCACTGGCTTCACAACACAAGACTGGCTTCCAAAACACCCGACTGGCTAGGCCAGTTGCCCTCCCTGATGGGCGACTGGGTATTTATCATTTTGACATGTGAAACCCTCCAGATCAGGTCAGAAACTTGTTGGAACACTACCAATCAATACACAATCGATATCTAGTCTAACCCTATCATTATGCCCCAATTAACACCTCTTTTTACACACAAATTGCAAGCTTTTCCTAAAATGGCTATTATTATGAACAAGTCACATCAACACATGAAAAAGTTTCCCAAAATGACAAATAACCCGATTTAGTCATATAATGACGTTCACAACATCATCATATTTCAAAATAATAGTTCTAGCATGAATCTTAACATATTGAAAGCATCATAAACATTATATCAAGCCCTAGATTGTAATAAATTCACTAAACGAGTCAAAACTCAAAAAACCACATAAACAACCCAAATATCATTCAATCATGATCCTAACTCCTAGATAATCATCATAACAACAACCTAGTCCTATTCTAACAACAAACACAAAAGAAACCCCATGTATTATATCACCAACATTATTCAAAGCTTGTAATTTTATTAGACACTCATAGGTAAGGTTTAGATCTAGTTTAGAAAGCTTTTTCAAATGTTTTTATTGATGAAAACATACTAAGTTCAGATCTGGACACTTTGGGATCATAATAACAACATAAAAATGTTTGGAAAAGGATTTAGTTGAACCACACACCTTAGATCTTCACTTGCTTATGGTTTTAAAGGTTGTTTTGGCTTGAAAATGATAATTTTAGGGCAAAAATGGGGTTACAGAGGTTAGGGGTTGAGAGAGAGCACATGGGATGAGTTAGGGTTGCACAAATGATGAAAAACATGTCATGTATGGTATTTATAATTGTTACCGGGCGTCCTACCCATTTAGGGCGACTGGGTTTCCTTCCGGCCAGTTCCTTCTCCCCTAGGGCGATTGGGTTTACCGATAGCCTCCTTTCTTCCCAGGCAACTGGGTTAGCCAGTTGCCCCTCCCCTACGGCGACTGAGTTTCCCAGTCGCCTCCCCCTTGGGAGACTGGGTTTCCAACGAGTTGTTTGCTAAATAAACACATTAATTTACATATACACATATCGGCAAGTTATATAATGATCGTAAAAAAATTAATTCCCGACAGTTTACACATATTATGTCACCAACCCATAGACATGGTGTGTGTAAACCGACTCCCAATGATTCCCGAATCATTGAACTGACTCAACTAACCCTATTAAGTACGTTTTATAAATGCTTTGCTAAGGTAGACTTATGTGTTTGTTAGAAGTATTAACTTGAGTTTGTTGGGTGTCACATACAAACATGTTATTAAATATATAAGGAACTATGTGGAAAATTAATTTTTGCATTTATTATATGTTTTTAAATAATTAAATTCATTATTGTCTTATATATCAAATTGGAGTGCTTGATTATAGATTAAACCAGTGTGGTAAAACTCGGCAAAGAAGGCCGAGTACTTGGCACTAGTCGGTCCTTGGAATTTCACCTTGCCGATTTTTTTAACAAGTGAACCAAACCTAGGCGCAAGCGATCAAGATGGGTAAAATAGCAATCTAGTCGGCGCCTAGTTGGTTAAGTTGGATTTTTCGTTGTTTTTCGCCATTTTCCCTGTTTGTCACCGATTCTTTTTGGATTTTGGTTGTTTTTCACACAATTACCTTAGAGGAATATAATATAGTGATTACTATATGTACAACATTAAAGAATAAATTAATGTCAGTTTTTGAAAATACTATATCTATATGGTAATGTGAGCCTTTACTAACTTTGTTTGTGGTGTTTTTTTTAAACATCATCTAAAAATGAGATACTAAAGGGGGATGTGGCATAACCAGAAATGCTCACGGGTACCTCACTATCAGTACGGTAACACCGCCGCATGTGATAGTGGATCCATGGAGGGTTTCCGTGAGATTATTAACGGATAGGTACCCGTGAGTTTGTCTCTCCCCCTTTTGTCTTTTTCTCTATTTTATTTCAAGTGGAGTGTTGCCTCCAAAAAATTATTTCAATGAAGTGAAGTAAATCAGTGAAGTGATGTGAAAGTGCAGGATTGGTAGAAATCAGTAAAATTGAAAAAAACCAAATGAAGCGCACCGTCCCCTAATTTGCCCCTTAGCTAATTCACTAATGTGCACCGTCTTTTTTATTTCTTACAAGTTTATTTATTTATTTTTTTATGTTTTGCAATTCTTGTGTCCAACTGGCCCGTGGATAGACCCATCTGTTGTTACTACACTTTTTAGTGTTTTGCGTTGCTATTTACATTCCTTCCAATGTTAGTAATAACTAGGTTAGAGTCCCGTGGGGACCCACGGTTCACTCGAAAGTAAAATGAAAAAAAGTAGGAAAATAAGAATTGTATTATGCAAAGTTGTTTTGGTTACTAAATGTTTGATAATGCAATATGTATGAATTTTGATGTTAAATACAAAATGTCATCTAACAGTTTAATGTAACGAAATGATGGATATATCGACTAAATAAAGTTTAATTTGATAAAAAATATAAACAAAGAATTGAATAAAATGAATAATATTGTATTTATTGTAATGGATTTATTACACGTTTCCCTTTTTAACAACTTGTAATTTTTCCCGATACACAAACCGTTTTCTGATCAATGTTTTTAGTAACATTTGCGTTATCTTTTATTTTTCAAAATATGGCAAGAATATCGAAATTTATACAGTCGTATTAATTATTCATTTAAATCGTGATGTTCAAATATTTTTAATATACCTCCACCAAAGTTACAAAAAATTAAAAAAAGATAACGCAAATTTTTTCAACGAAATTTAAATGAAAGACGTACATTATTGAAATCATTTACAAAATATTTTGAAAGATGTACAAAAAAGTAAAAAAAAGATTATTATATATTTTAGGAAACTGTTAAATAGATTTAAATTATATTTAAAACAATAGTTAGGACCAATCTTTTTAATTGAGACATTCCAATTATGGTCGTCATTTACATACAGACTTACTGGCAAATAGCAAACATAAAAGAGATTTCTATATATTTTAGGAAACTGTTAAATAGATTTTAATTATATTCATTAATTAATTAAATATCGTATTATTATCATTTCCGAATTATTTCCGTATTATTGTGTAGATGATATATTCCGAGAAAAATATGGAATATAAATATCAAAATTTATATAATCGTATTAAAGAGCTTTAAATCGTGATTTTTGAATTATTTTGAATATATTATATATTTTAGGAAACTGTTAAATAGCTTTAAATTATATTTATTACTAAATTAAATATCGTATTATTACCATTTCCTTATTATTTTCGAATCATTATGTAGATGATTTGTCGGAGATAAATATTGCAAGAATATCGAAATTTGTATGGTTGTATTAATTATTCATTTAAATCGTGATGTTTAAATATTTTTAATATACTATATATTTTAGGAAACTGTTAAATAACTTTAAATTACATTATTCTTTCAGAACTATTATATATATAGATAATCATTTACAAATTATTATTATCATTTCCGAAGTATTTACGAATCATTGTGTAGATGATTTGTAAGAGATAAATATGGCAATTAGTCTGTAGTAGATGACGCTGACTATTCTTTTAAAATATTGTAAACGCAGACTATTCTTTTAAAGATAATATACAATATCACAGACTAAACATGTTAGAATCGTTTTTTATTTTTTCGAAACTTTCTTAAATACTTTTCAAACGAAAATTTAAATATTTTAACGAATTTCAATTTTTGAAAATACTATATGAATTTAAATTTGATTAAAATTAGATAAACGATTTCCTAATATATATATACAGGATATTTAAATTATTAAGAAATGAAATTTAACTTTTGTCAATAATTACCTAAAACTAATACGATTTTTAAATTAATAATAATAATATTACTATTTTCTTTTAAATATATTTAAATGAAATTAGTAATATTATTATTTATTTAAATCGTATTAATTATTCATTTAAATAGTGATGTGTAAATATTTTTAATATACCTCCACCAAAGTTACAAAAAATTAAAAAAAATAACGCAAATTTTTTCAACGACATTTAAATGAAAGACGCGTATTATTCAAATTATTTATGAATTATTTTGAAAGACGTACAAAAAATTAAGAAGAGATTAGTATATAATTTAGGAAACTGTTAAATAGATTTAAATTATATTTAATTTAAAACAATAATTAGGACCAATCTTTTTAATTGACACATTCCAATTATGGTCGTCATCTACATATAGACTAATTGGCAAATAAGAAACATAAAAAGAGATTACTATATATTTTAGCAAACTGTTAAATAAATTTAAATTATATTTATTACTAAAATTAAATATCGTATTATTATTATTTCCTAATTATTTTCGTTTTATTGTGTACATGATATATTCCGAGATAAATATGGCATATAAATATCGAAATTTATATGGTCATATTAAATAGCTTTAAATAGTGATTTTCTAATTATTTTGAATATATTATATATTTTAGAAAACTGTTAAATAACTTTAAATTATATTTATTATGAATTAAATATCGTATCATTATTATTTTCGTATTATTTCTGAATTATAGTGTAAATGATTTTTTGGAGATAAATATTGCAAGAATATTAAAATTTATATGGTCGTATTAATTATTCATTTAAATCGTGATGTTCAAATATTTTTAATATACTATATATTTTTGGAAATGGTTAAATAACTTTAAATAATATTATCATTTCCGAACTACTATATAGATAAATAATCATTTACACATTATTATTATCATTTTCGAATTATTTACGAATCATTGTGTAGATGATTTGTACGAGATAAATATGGCAATTACCCTGTATATGGATGACACAGACTATTATTTTAAAATGTTGTAAACCCAGACTATTCTTTTAAAGATAATATACAATATCACAGACTAAACATGTTAGAATTGTTTTTTATTTTTTCGAAACTTTCTTAAATATTTTTCAAACGAAAATTTAAAAATTTTAACGAATTTGAATTTTTGAAAATACTATGTGAATTTTAATTTGATTGAAATTAGATAAACAATTTCCTAATAGATACGCGATATTTAAATTATTAATAAATGAAATTTAACTGTTGTCAACAATTACCTAAAATAGATATGATTTTTAAATCAATAATAATAATATTATTATTTTCATTTAAATATATTTAAATGAAAATAGTTATATTATTATTATTTAAATCGTATTAATTATTCATTTAAATCGTGATGTTCAAATATTTTTAATATACCTCAACCAAAGTTACAAAAAATTAAAAAAAGATAACGCAAATTTTTTAACGACATTTAAATGAAAGGCGTATATTATTGAAATCATTTACGAATTATTTTGAAAGACGTACAAAAAATTAAAAAGAGATTACTATATATTTTAGGAAACTGTTAAATAGATTTAAATTATATTTAATTTAAAACAATAGTTAGGACTAATCTTTTTAATTGACACATTCCAATTATGGTCGTCATCTACATGCAGAATAATTGGCAAATAGAAAACATAAAAGAGATTACTATATATTTTAGGAAACTGTTAAATAGACTTAAATTATATTTTTTACTAAATTAAATATCGTACTATTATCATTCCGAATTATTTCCGTATTATTGTGTAGATGATATATTCCGAGAAAAATATGACATATAAATATCGACATTTTTATGGTCATATTAAATATTTTTAAATCGTGATTTTCGAATTATTTTGAATATATTGTATATTTTAGGAAACTGTTAAATATCTTTAAATTATATTTATTACTAAATTAAATATCATATTATTATTATTTCCTTATTGTTTCTGAATTATTGTGTGGATGATTTGTCGGAGATAAATATTGCTAGAATATTGAAATTTATATAGTCGTATTAATTATTCATTTAAATCGTGATGTTCAAATATTGTTAATATGCTATATATTTTAGGAAATTGTTAAATAACTTTAAATTATATTATCATTTCTGAACTATTATATAGATATATTAGACTTTTGCCCACGTTAACACGCGGTTCTAAACATTACAATTATTTTGAGCGGTAAAACGTATAAAAAAATATAGTAGAAATATTTTATTAAAATTTAAAAGAAACCAATACACATTTTATTCAAACCAATATATGTTCCCAGTTGTTGAAACATAGGTGAACGTTACATATATAACTTTTAACTTAATAAACATGTAGATGGTGTGAAAATAATTACAATTAATGGGGTTACCAAAAGTCCAAAATGCACAGGCTTCATGTGTCACTTTCTTCACCGGGTCCTTGTTCACTTGTAGCATGTATTCAGTTACATTATTCAAATCTGGCTGCAAGCACAAAGCATGTTAAAAAAATATGAGACAAGAAAAGAAAGATGATCATATACTTATGGATAAGGAAACCACAATGGTGGTTCTTTGTGCAAGTTATATATAAATCATTAATGTCTTGTGTGTATACGTAAATTGCTTTAACAAGAGAAATATCATAACGTATGAAGATAGGGTGTTCCGACTCAACCTGACCCGACCAGCCTTATCCCACATTTTGACACCCCTAGTGTAACACAAAGACCACGGGTTAATGAGAAACATATAAGATATTGGTAACTACTCATAGTTGCATAAAATGAGGTGTTGGGAGAACCAGGTAGGGGTGCCTCTTCATAGTCTACAGGCTGTTTGGGTTCCTTTTTAACCGATTCGACCCGTTTGGCTGTTCAATTTTAGTAAGCTAGTCACACGATGAATAGGAAGTCACACTATTAATAAGAATGAAAACAGTTTAAAAACTCTATGATTGCGAACGTACCCATTGGTTCATGAGAGTTTCCAGTGGGGGTGGCGGCATAAGAACTATTATGCGATCTTGAAGCTGGAAGTGACGGGCTCCCGTTTAACAATCTTTGCTGGTGAACTGTTATAAGCATAGAGGCATGTAAAAAGAAAATAACTTTAATAAAACATAAATGAAGGTCTGTTTTTTTACGGTTTCACCCTTCAGAGCTTTTCACCGTCAACATCAGATTAGATACAGAAAACATGAGTTATAGAGCGATCACCATACATCACTACAAATACTACACCATTCACATAGTGTTAATATTTCATTTAACCCCACTAACTACAACCTTAAACTGAAATTTGAACAAATAAAATTAGAAAACTTTAAAGTACAAACCTATAATTTATTTGAAAATTTGAACTGACACTTACAAAGTGTATTACCCATGGAGCATGATTTAAGTAAGAAAATTGATAAAATAGATCATCGCCTCAACACATTTACGTGCCTAATCACCTTTTTCATATGTACCAAACGGGAGATCAGGATACATGATTAAAGGGTGCTACCAGGAGACCTTGATCATTTTTACCCAATCACTTAATTAAACACACATCCACCCCAATCACCCAAAGCTTATACTTCTTTTTATACAAATTATATAAGAGAATGTCCGGTTAAACCTCATCAGCAACTGGTGGGGTTAAATGAAATATTAACAAAATATTCAATAGTTGGACTTTTTTAACACGAACAATAGTTTTGATTCTGGAACCAGTTAACAAAATATTCAATAGTTTTGGCCTTTTTAACACGAACATGCTTAATTTAAAAACCTCATAAGATATATCTTAAAATTTCTCATATTTGCTAACAAAAGTGTTAGTAGTTTAGGTGGTTTCCCTGGTTTATTAAACTATGGCAGCCAACACCATATATTTCTTTTAAAAAATCCAAAACAACAATGATTCTTAAATTTTAGAACATACCTACATAAAACCCAAATTAGATCCATAGCTCCTTCAATACGATTTCTCTTCCATAACCATCCTACTAACCTGCTTTTTCTGTTATTAATAAATAAATTAAAAAAATATATAATACAATTTAGAAACTTGAAAGCAACAGACCAAAATCATCTCACCTCACAATTAGTTAAGCTTGAGCAATCTTTGCAGATAATTAATAACCCCAATCTCTTTTTCATCTCAACAATGATGTCGGTGAAACGGCTGAAAATTTGAAGTTACTCCATCGCTAGCTTTCTCCACTCTGTTCCACCACTAAATCCCAAACCGAGCAAGCAACCGATTTAGATGTTAGCCCCTAGACGAAAATAGCATCATTTAATGATGTTATGTAACAATCTGTGCTTCCAATTAAGCCAAAAATCATCAATGTCATCCCCTTACAACCTAGAGTTTGTTTTAAATAGCGTTAAAACAAAGTTGATCCGCTACTGACCCACCATCTTGACATCTTTAATTAAGATTGAAATCATGAAGCTTCATATAGATCTGAATGATTTTGATCTATTTTTAATCTAAGCTCACCGCAACACCTGGTTCTTGCAGTTCATCTACCAGATCGGTTAAAGCTTAGCTACCACAAGTTTGACCTGAAGCTCTAGCTGATGCAAGTTTGTTTAATAGCTTGACCTGCAGGTGAAAGTAAAACAAAGACCGAAAAAAATTTCACCATCAGTCAGCATTTGACAAAACACACACATTTCTTATATGTAAAGCAAAGAATACCTCTACCATGAGATATGCACCATCATCAAGCCAGTGATTCACCTTGAGTGCTCCATGGCCAGGGTCTCAATAGCCAAATGTGACTCCTCACCAACAGAGTTCTGCATATGAAGCCAGC
>JAUTDX010005445.1:0-24097 GCA_030844895.1 Ambrosia x helenae | reverse complement strand
TATAAGTTTTGGAAGTCAAAATATTAGGTGAAGAAATCAATGCACTTTTGTGTTGACTTTTTACTTTTTAGTCATGTTTTATCGAAGAAATATGTCGTTTCTTTTGGTATCTAGGAACTTAATAAATTAAATAAAATATCTCTGGTTATTTATGGTGGCGAAGCTTGAAAAATTTGGATCGGAGGTTAGAAATCAGCGGTCACGGGACGAGACCTGATTTTTTTTAGCTATGGTTTGGGTGATATGTTCGGGTCGGTGATTCGATTTGGGTCGAGTCAAAACATTAAATACAATAAATATCAAAGTTCTAAGCGTTGTTTAACAAACAATTGAAAAAAAGTCACTAAAACATTAAAAAGGAGATAAAGGGTTGGTACGTGGATGAATAATATGCAGTTTAGCCCGTCGACCTTTAAGATTTTTGAATTCTTCAATCATGGATAGGGGTGCAAACGAGCCGAGCTAAGCCCGAGCTTGACAGGCTCGAGCTCGAAAAAAATTTATGAAGGCTCGAGCTCGAAAAACTTATGAAGGCTCGAGCTCGAAAAACTTATGAAAGCTCGAGTTCGGCTCGTTTTACTATCTATTAGTTAATATTTTAAATAAACATGATATAAATAATAGATTCTGAGCTCGATAAATAAAGTTTAGCTCGGGCTCGTTTAGTAAACAAGCTTAAATTAAGGGGTAAATATTATTAAATATTAATTAACCAAATATTACACTAAAGCTCGACGAGCCTGACGAGTTTCACATGCTAGGCTGAGCTCGGGCTCGATTAGTAAAGGAGCTTTGTTTTAAGCTCAAGTTCGGCCTCGATAAGGCTCGGCTTGTTTCGAGCTTTTTACCAAGCTGGGCTCGAGTAGCTAAGAGATAACAACTTCATCGCTTTCTCATTAAATCTACTATCCGCTCATGTATTTGTTGGGCTTAGAACATTAGGATTTGAGCTTTACAACTACTTTGTTTTGGGTTAAATTTTGGTTTATATAACTATTTTTTTTTCAAAAAAACGGGGGGTCGAAACCGTATATACAAAAAAATTTTCATACGAAGACTATATACTCGAATATTTTGAGCGAAAATTCGGGGGGGGGGGGGCTCCCGCCCTTGAAAGCAACGCCCTTGGTTATTTACGCACCCTCCTATATTATCTACACACCCATTGCTTTTATACGTCCGGTATAACCATATACAAGGCGTATAGAATGCAATCATTGATGTTCAAAGATGTTAGCTTCGCCTTAGAAAATCATACTTGTGGTCACTATAGTTTCTAAACAAGGGCGAACTTTTGTGTGAGGGCAGGGGGTTCCTTTGGATTATCAGAGGGATTTGAGGGTTTGATTTGGAGAAGATAATGAGTTTGAGGGTTTGTCTGTGATATATGAAGAAAAATGGTTGATTAGGGTTTCAAATATGTGCAGATGTGCTATAAAGGGGAAAGGAGATGAAGGACGTGAATGGACTGTTTTACTCCTGGGTTTAATAAAGTTACTTGAATCTTTTAACTCAGTTAGTGATAAAGGATACAAAATGCAAAAAATAAAGATATTTTGGACATAAATGAAAAAAAAAATAAAAAAAATAAAGGACGCATTTCATAATTGTTGCCATACACTAAGAACATAAAGTGTAATTTTGTCTTAAGAATTATAATCATATTCTTTTGCATCATGTATTTTTAGTACACTTTTTATTTATCAATTAATTTAAATCTTTTTTAATAAACATGTGCTCGTTAATTTTAAATTAAACCTAAACATGCACTTATGTTTAAAATTTTGTGATGTAAATTTTGAAAAAAAAAGAGTTGTATTTAAAATAAAGATTTTATTTTTTTAACAAAGTATATCAAGTACCGGTACCGTAATTATATTGATCGATCAATTATTCTCAAATAATTTGTGTTAGTTAACAACTTAACGTTTTTGGTTTGTGTTTTAGTAAAATATTTTTTTGGTATCGTAAAATATAGCAAGTACCGTCACCGTACCGAACTGATGCCGACTAAATAACAACAGTACTAGACTGATATTCAATTTATGGTTTCCGATCAACTTAAAACACGTATTGATATCATTCGGTGAACGTCACAATTGTAGTTTTTCGATGAAGTGAGTCAACTTTTGTGTGATTAAAACATAATTCCATTATAATTTTTTTTTTCATTTTGTAATACATGTTTCATGTATTGGGGAGGCAACTTCTAGCAGTTACATAAATTATAAAAATGCAAATACCTATGAAAAACTAATAATATATATTCTTTGTAAGTAAACACCTAACAAAATAATAAGGTGACTCAGGCTCTTGTAAATTAAACAAGTTAAAAGGGTTGTTTGGTAGAATCGGTCTAGTTAAGTATTTAATTATTAAAGAGTGAATGTTCAGCACCTCTTAGATCATGTGTAGTGGGAGGTGAAAATTTTCACCTTGCATGGGGCATTAATCGACACGTGGCATGTGGGGCCCATTAAGGGATTGAAATTAGGATGGAGGTGTTGTGGGGAGGTGAAAATTTTCATGGAGCATCAATCATTTAATATTTAATTTTTAAAAATAAAAAAAATAATAAAGAAAGCTAGATTGCATGTGATTGGCCAATTCATTTAACAAAACGCGTGGAAATTTTCACCCCCCCCCTCCACCTCAAAAAAACGCCCCAAACCCACTCTAGGGGGGCGGTGTTTTAAATAACCTCGAGGCGTTTTTAGCCCCAATAACGCCCAAATCTCCTTTCCATTACATATGGTCTTATTAGCTGAATGGTTAAGAGCTTACTGGAATCATCCAGATTTTTTTCTAATTGCGACAAACACTCTTAATGCTAAATGATTAAGATGTTTATTAACAAACTAGCAAACACCCCCGAAGTCGAGTTGAGCTCAACTTGGCTCGTTTTCTCCGTACCTTTGACCGTGACACGCATCATGTGCCGTGCTAAGCAAGTAGTAATCACTTGCTTTATTAATCTGAAACTTTAGGCTGCACGTTTAAAATCAAGCAAATTTCTAATCTTCAAGCTTTAGCTGGTCAAGCTTCCTTATAGAGTGTAGCATATGCCAAAACGAACTTTGTGTAAATATCCGAGGTGGGTCTTGTTCTGAATGACAGAATGACCATATCCCATAGTTTTCTGAGCATGCAAACATTAGTTGTTTATATTAGCCAGATTTAGAGTTCAAATGAACTCCAAAACTAAAGAAACTAATAATTATTGTTTGTAAATTGTAAATCCATCCATACAGGTAATAAACGGAAAGTAAGTAACCCATGAAACATGTTTAATCAGAACCAGATACGCGATGTTTAATAAAGACGGTTTTGCCAATCAATAGAAACAAATTCAATAACATGCCGAATCTACATGAAACCAGCACCATGGATTGCATCTAGACAAGAGGGGGATATAACTTTGCTTGCTGGCGGACTCTTTTCTTGTATTCCACCGTATCCTGTGCATGATATATTTTGCGAAAATCAGATCAAGTGTTCAATAAATTGATGACAAAAAATTACTAAAAAAGACCATGATTTACCTGAATAAAGAGATGATATCCCTCGGTTTGAGCAGGATCAGCAGGGTTCGGGGTGTCGAGCAAATCCTGGATACCCACTAGGATTTGTTTAACCGTAATCGCTGGTCTCCAACCCTGTAGGTAACAGATATTCATAAGATATTATTAGTGATAATGAATGAATATATCTTAACGTTACTTTTATTTCTTAACATAAGTAATAGGCGCGTACACTGTCTTCATTGAGGATTGATAGACAAACAGTTCCAGACGGGTAAACATTGGGGTGGAAGAACCCTTGTGGGAATTTGCACTTTGGTGGCTTGCTTGGATAATCTTCAGTGAAATTAAGGGTGAGGGGATAATAACCACCTTCCCAATCAGTCTGCAACAGTCGCGTATAATAGTCATGGAATAAGATAAATACAGTCAACCCCACAAATGGATAAGAAAAATCAAAGAAACCATAACATAAAAGTTCTACATTTCAACGAACATCATGCCACCTTAGACTTTTCTAACAAATACATTTACCACGTTTACGGACCGTATTCCACACATCATAGGTTGAAAGTTGAAACTAATCACCTGTGAGTTAAGCATTCTCCGCTACTATAATTAGCAACTAATCATAATCATCAGATTCGGCATTCTAAAAATTAAGAAGATGGCAACTCACATTCTTACGTAGTTCGTGCTTAGATAATCGATCTCGTATACACTGAAACATACTGGTTAAGGAGAAGAAACTACCATTGTACATTATCATCAGCTTAGAATTACATAGACGCAAATCATAAGCTTGTTTTAAAAAATGTGCACATCAGGAGCGCATAATGCAATTGCACGATGCACTGATGGGATCACATCAAGCGCCAGCGATGCAACATTTTATGCAGTTGACCACTATTTATACAAATTAGAGCATCGATTGCAATGGGTACGCGTTTTCCAAATTTGACTGAGCAAATAACTGAGCTACGGGCTCAAATATTTAAACAAAATTAGACCATAGAGTTACCATATCTTACCAAAGATATGAAAATATCTTATATTTTAGTGTTTAAATGTTAACAATTTAAAATACTATCAACAACTAGTTCTTTTAAATAATGAACGCCACGGTGCATCACGCATAGACTTCTAGGATTAATAACGCGTTAGAGCGCAGCGTGTTTTTTAAAACCAAGATCATAAGACAATGCAACCTTAAACAATCCAAAAACAAACTGCCATATAACTAACATCTTAATCTACACCTCATATCATAAATGCAGTCGTAGAGTTATACCGCATAAACCAGCGGCTCGAAATATCTTCATTTGAAAAAAAAAATACTAAGTATAACAGCACCAACAAACATCTCATAAAATTGTATAAAAATCATTAGCTATGCATCAGTTTGTAACCTATCACATAACAGTATGAAATAAGATCATTATTCCTCAGCCAAAACAAACATTTAGGAGACACTAAACGTCTCTACCCAAACCCATACCCAAAAAAAACCCTCAAAAAAAAAAAAAAAGAATTCAAAGGCAGCAGTTTCCAGTTAAATAAAAAAAAATATCCCAACCTATTACACATCATAACAAAACTAACTTGTAAAACACAGAGACGGTAAAAATAAAAAAAATATAAAAAACTTACCCCAACTTTACCAGGGATAGTACAGTTCCAAATCATCAAATTAACCGTACCATCAGGAAGAGATTCAGGCCTCGCTACGAAACCCTAATTAATTGAAAACATTAAAATTAATAACAAAAGATTTATAATTAGTATGTGGAATTGTAAAAGAAGGGGTTAGGGTTTGGAATATGACGAACATGAGGGTGATTCTTTCGCCATGCTTTTCGTTCCTCGGTGAGTCGGCCACGAGCTATGCCACCAGACATGATTTAGGGTACCGATCAAAGATTCAAAGGCACTCTCGACTTCGGTTGGCCGCTGCTGTTTGCAAAAGAAGGGATACGACTTGCGTATTGTGGTTGGCCTTTTTATTTTAGAAAACGAAAATATTGTGTATATTGTCACCGACTTATTAAAGTTTTTTATGGACTTTTGGGATTTCATAATTAGTTTTGAAACTTTTTATTTTTTTGTTTATCACTTTTGAAATATAATGTTTTATAAAAGTTTGAATATAGTGTTATATCACATTGGTTATGATTCAATATAAAAATTTTTATTCAAAACTAACTTACGTTAACGCTCACAAGGTTTACCGGCTACATATTTAATACTTGTCTAACAATACTTTCTAAAAATTTCTTAGCAACAACGCATGTTCTTAAATTCATCCGGATAACATTGAATTAAAGAATAAAAACTCATGCTACCTACGGTTAACATTTTTTGTGACTCACAATATGTTTAGCCTTGCACAAACATTATGTGATCATATAAAAAATTCTGCCACACTGCACAAAGACATTCCACTAGTGTACTTTAACTTTAATCTTCTTACATGTGGATCATTAGTTTTTAGCGAAAATACTACAACACCCAATATAAGTAGCCGGACAACTCTTTATTGCTTATAAAGAGAACTTTACAACAAAAGATTTTTAAATTTCTTGTGAGTTGTGTAATTTGTGAAACTTACAAGATGGTTTGCACAAATTAGTCATCCACCCTATCTATAATAGTTGCCTAATTTTCTTAGTAGAACACCTCTAAGCAATAATGAGTCATACCAGTAATTTATACATGTGGATGTAGAGTTTTTTTAGACTTTCTCATACATCCCATGATGTTTCCACACTTTTTATTGTATCACATTTGTGTGGAGTATTCTATAGCCTTATATAGAGCGGGGATTATTCAAGACACATCCATAGCTTTTCGGATTTCCAAGACTATATTTAAATTTAGGTGTTTTGAGAGTCTCCCATCACTAAAAACATGCTTCCATCGCCATGTTTCCTTTCTGGTGTGCATTCACTTTGCCCACGACTTGTCTGGCGAATTTGTTTTTCAATGTACTTAGAACACTTTTTGGTACACTTGGCGCAGTTATATATATTCTTGCGTAGGTTGTTGGGTCTTGCGTCGTTGCTCTTTTCAAGGAAGTTTTAAGTATTATGTGACGTTCCTTGATGGCCTAACCTATTTTACTTTGGTTTCCTTTATCGAACCCTAACTTGCGTTGCATTGCCATCATCGTCTTAACTTGACTCATAGTGCCTCAAAACATTTTTACAGTGCAAACTCGATCCATGGGCATGATGCATATCATATTAGTAAACTGTATGTGCCAGATTGTTACCTTTTCAAAGAATTCCATCCTGAGCATTATTTTTGTACCGAAGAATTCCATATCGAACACGATCTTATAATAGTCCATTGGTACCACCAATAGGTCCAGTTTGCCTTTCCATTCCCTTTGTGTAACCTTACGCTCATGTGATCTCATTGATCGACTTGGCATCTCTCATCGTCAATTTGATCCACCCATCTAGCATTGTTGTCTTAGTATATAGTCATACATTTTTATATGTTAGAGACCAAATTATAACTTGCTCTTCTATCAACTAGCACCTTTGCGGGTTCTCATTTTATGACTATGATGATGAATAAAACTACTTCATTGTATCATCCTTGATGTTTACACTGGCTATGTACTTTTCCATCTTCTACAATAAGTCGCCAACAACTCGTCCATCTCATTTGCCCCACGAGCGGGGATGGTTTGTGCACTTCGGTACCATGATCAAAAGGGTCAATGTTTTCACTTCCGCAAGCTATAGATGTAGTTTAGAGGTGAGACATTGGATTTCACTCATTACTTAAAACTTTATCTTGAAATATATATTGAACTCAGTTTGAATGTTCTTCTACGCCATTCTGGAACATGGTTATTCCTTACCATATTATATTTGTAGCCAAACATATGATGCTGATTTCATATAAACACTCAACTTTTGTTAACTTATCAAATTTGATAACTTATTTACCACTATTATTGTAATCAAAATACATATGTTTAACCATTCAAATCTAAGAGTATTCACATTCGCTCCACTAAATGTGTGTGAGTGTGTCCACCAAATTATATAGGGTGAGTGTAAGTGGTTGTGAGTGAAGGAGAGAGAAAATATTTGGTGGAAGCACTGTTCCACCCTAAATATGAAAAGCTACTGTTCACCCCTATATATATTTTAATATTTTTGTAAGTAGTTGTGAGTGAGGAGAGAGAAAATATAATGATAAAAGTATTATTATTTTAATTAGGAGAGAGAAAATTTAGGGGTGAAGTAGTGATTTTTAGTGTAATTTGATAGATGAGATTTGGTGGAGTGGATGAGAATGCTCTAACATACACTTGCAATTATATATACTATTAATTGTGTGACACTTCTACACTGTACACATTCTAACTTGTACCAAATTCTTTTACTAACATGCGCTGACATTGCTTCTGCCTCCCTACCATTGTTAACTACTTGACTTAATAAAAAAGAGTTTCTTTATTATACTGACAATTGTGGGCTCCAGTACAGTTAAAAATTAATGGGCCGCCAATATTAGAAAACTTTGGGCTCAAAATCAATTCAACAACAGGCAACCCAACTGTTGTAATGTTAAGGCTGGTATGGAACTTAATGGGTCGTGAGTATTTTTTTAAAGGTCACGCGAGAATAACAGTCACTTAATGTTATCTTTAATGTCCACCAAAACCTCAACGCAACAGGAGCTCACACAGCAAAACACGATATTTAATGTCCACCAAACCCTCAACACAACATGAGCTCCCGCATCGAAACGCGAAGAACTAACACTAGTTATATTTTATTATACGTTTTCAAAAGGTATTTTATACTTATTTTAAATTTCTTCAAACTTCTCAACCGTGTTTTTTTTTTCCAATTGCCATGGTCTGCTAGTGCATATGGCCTGCACCTAGAATTGCCACGTGGCAAACAAACTTTTATAAATATGCTGACTGGACATTAGAAGAGGTTGGACACCAAATGACTGATCTACCCTTTTCTCTCCCGACGAAACAAACACCCGCCAAAATCATCAAATGAAAAATCCCCTTTCTTCTTCTGATCATTCAATATCTCTCCATACACAAATAATAAATAAAAATCTTCATCCATCCTAACCTAATGGAGAACTCACCGGAGAACTGCAACGTCAAGGTAGCGTTGCATATCCGTCCTCTCCTTCCCCACGAACGCCTTAACGGCGGCCAAGAATGCTTGGACGTCGTTCCAGGGACGCCTCAGGTATATACATACATACATATACATATATATATAGACATACAGATATTACGTTTCGTTGTTTACATTTAGAATATTATCTGAATTGTGGATCTAATGCGTAACTGATAATAATTATCGTTGATCTTAATTACGTGAATATACATACATTTGTGATCTATTTGTAATCGTCCAAGGGATAATGGTTTTTTAATTATTGTTTTATTTAAATAATCGAGGAATATATTTGTATACGATTTATGAGGTGTTTGAATGAAATGTGCTTTGGCTAGAATTAAATAAATTCATTAGATACATGAAAAATATGAAATGATGAAAACACATATATAATTGTTCTTGTGGACCAGAATGTGCATACGATGCTGATCTGACTTTGTTTTGTTATTATCTTTGCAAACTGGATTTATTTCGTTGCATCGCTATTTGCCTTGATGAATTAGTATTCCAGGAAAATAAGTTGACATTACGGTAAATTGAACTTACAAGTGTTACTTCTAGTCGGAAGGTTTAAACACTTTGTTTGTTAAGTGCAGGTGCTAATAGGCTCACATTCTTTTATATTTGATCATGTTTATGGAGGAGGAGGGTCTCCGTCTGACAGTATGTTTGAAGAGTGTGCTGTTCCTCTTTTAGATGATTTGTTTCAAGGATACAACGGTACAATTATTGCGTATGGCCAGGTAATTCAATTCGGATAAACATTCTAGTAAGACACCTTTTTGTATGTGTGTGTGTTCATGTGTTGGAAGTTGACGTAAAAACCGTTTGCAGACAGGTTCAGGCAAGACATACACCATGGGCACTAACCCAAAAGAAAGTTCCCACAGAGGACTTATTTTTCAAGTTATGGACACAATATTTAACAAGATTGAGGCATTGAAACATCAGTCTGAATTCCAATTGCATGTTTCCTTCATTGAGGTTACTTTCTTTGTTCTTTTAATGACCACCGGAACGTATATGTTTTCTTTTATATATCTAAGCGGTGGTATATTCTGACAAGTAAAGTTGTTGCTGGGGTTTATCTTTACAATCGGTTTTAATTTTAAGATCCTAAAAGAAGAAGTGAGGGACTTGCTGGATTCAGGCATTATTGAAAGACTAGAAACCAGTGATGGCAATCCTGAGAATGCAATTCCTGGAAAGCCTCCATTACAAATTCGCAAATCACCAGACGGAGCTCTAAGCTTAGGATCAAATGAAGTTAGTGTTAGCACACAGAAAGATATGGCAGCTTGCCTAGAACAAGGATGTTTGAATCGCTCGGTAGCATCAACAGATATGAACAATCAATCAAGGTGACGATTATCTTAAGAAATCTCACTACCTTCACCTAAAATAGTAGCTATTCAAGTGATCTCCAATAAGGTTGTTCATAAAGTCGAATTATACTTATGACCATAAACCTTAGAACCATAGTCTTATATGTTGACTCGAAAAAAAATCCAAATTGAGTAATATCAATGATTATAAATCCTTCTCAGTCTTACTAGCCTTCAGAATTCCACAATTTTGCAGACCAACTCATTGTTGCTGTACCTGCCCATTCAACATGCAATTACTGATATATTATACCTTCAAACATGTAGTAGAATATGCCAGTAACCATCTTCCAGTTTTTGAACAATAATAAGTTGACCGACTATGAGACCCTATATTAAGTGCAAAAATTGTGATGCATTCTGTTAGGTGTTAATTAGTAGAGGGGGTCAATTGTAATAATAGGATAATGAGAGGGTTGTAGGTGTAACTAATCATTTGTATTGAGCGTACTTAAATAACAAGTTGATCAGTAATGAAGGTAGCGAATTGATTGAGAATTATCTCCCTGTTCTTCTGTGTTCTTCTTCTTTAATCTTTCTCGCTCATTATCTCTTGATTCCATTTTGTATCATAACAATGGTATCAGAGCTGTCTTTCCTCTGACCTTGGGTTAGGGTTTGGGTTTCTACAACAACAATCGAATTTAGGGCAACAAACAACATCTTTACAGTTACAGCAAACAAGAACCTACAGCAACATATCAAGCACAGTGAATATCATGGAATTAGTAATGGAAAAGTTCATGTCACTAAGCAAGAAGGTACGGTTGATGAATATTGTGATGAATTCAAATTCTTGTTTGATAAGGTCAAAGTTTTTGAAGAAATTTCTGAATTCTATGCTATATATCTATTCATATGTGGTTTAGAACCGGAAATTAGGAAAATCTTTTTTAGATGGCATCAATATAGTTGTATTAAGGTGGAAGATGTGATTTCATTGGCTTTAAAAATTGATTCTAATGGTTTGCAAGATTCTTTTTCACCATTTGATCCTAATTCTTCTTTTTATAACAAAGATTTGGAATTTGATATAAACGTCACTTTGAATGAATTGATGAAAGATCATGAGTTGTTTCGGATTGGTAAGATTCAAGAAACTTGTGATAATATTGTTCAAGAAATGATTGTAGATGAAGTAATTGATAATGATGTTTTGGAAGAAAATGGTTATGTTAATAAGGCTGTATTCATGGTGTTCGATGAAATGCCTCAAGGATTTAACAATGAAATGAATGTTGGTATGGGTAACGATTCAAGAAAAAGTGAAAAAGATGATGATGTTAGTGAGGTAGAGGAGAGAATAAAAGAAAATGATAATGAACTGACTAAAAGATTTTGTGATGAGTTTCAAGAATCCATTGATAAATCTGATGAGGATAAGAATCAAGAAATCATTGATGTTTCTTATAATATTAATGTAAACCATTGGGTTGTTGCACATAAGAGTGATCAATATGAAATCGGTGTTTTAAATCAGTATCTGAATGTGAAACTGAAAATTGGTGCTCACGAGTTGATGAAAAAAATATCGGTCCCCGGACATGTCCCATATATAACAATTACGAACCAAGAAAGAAAAGGGCTGGAAAATAGAATTTATGGGAAGGTGTTTAGTTCCTGGTTAGATAAGTGCAGTTCCATAATAGATAATCAGGTTATAGATGAGGAAATTGTTGGAATCTTGGGTTCAATGAAAGAATTACACACATCAAAATGGAATAAACGATTGACTTGGATGGATACTGGTTGGAAATGGCAGGGGTATAGTCAGAATAGAGACCATGGTATTGTATTAAAAGTTGTCACAAAAGATATTGAAGTTGTTGATAGTGCTTACCATTTTGGGTTATCACAAGAATTATGTGCAGTAAAGGTGGTCTTAGAAAGGAAATCGCTGGTGTATTATTGGCAGAAATGGAAATCCAAATTGTTGTTTCTTGTTATGATTGTGAATGAGTGGTGTTCGAACAGAAGGACAAGGGTGTACATATGGCACAAATGGAAATCTAATTTGTTGTTCCTCATGGTGACCATAAAGGGTAGGTTGTTCATTTGTAAACTTATCCGAGAAAGTGGCATGTTAAGGAACGGTGAAGGTTTACAGGCTGTGGGGAAAAAGAACAAAGTGGTTAAGAATGTTTCTTTTAATCATGCATGTGTTTATAGCTCAAGTTCTCCTAGTCAACAGTTGGGTATGGCTGGTAATGTTCATGTTCATAGTCCAAAGGTTGGTTACATTCAGCCTAATAATAGTAAAACAGGGTCTTCAACTTCAGCTTGTTTTCCTGGGGAGCATACTGTTTCGAATATTGTCGGTGGTAGTGTTGATAAATTTTTGGTTGCTGTTGATTTTTCTGGACAACCAAGCTTAAAGCGTAGTTTTTTTTTTCTAGGAGTGTTAAGCACAATTTTGGTTTAGGGAGTGTTAAACAACGAGCTGGTACAAGTCTTAACGTGTTGATATTGATGAAAGCTGGTGCATCTACGATTTTACGGCGTTTGGAAGCTTTTATGTTGGTGTTGTGTAGTAAAACAGCTTTTAATGTTGCTGATCAGTTGTTTATTAGCAAAAGCTTGCTGCAAGTGGTCTCTAATCCTTGCCATTTTATCAATATGAGCAACTATCATCATGTTAGTTCATTAAAAAAGAAACGGGTTCCTACAATGGAGAAAATAGACGGTGATCTGGTTACTTTTGACCAGCTAGCAAGTGGAACCATAGGCATCCGCACTGCAAGATTCATCGGACATTCGACTTTTGAGATACAACTAACTACTTGGTTTGCTTATTCTCGTGCAAATGATATTGCCCAAGGGATTTCACAATTTGGTTTTGATACTTTTGATTAGCATTTTTTTCAATTTGTGTGGTAGACTAATAGTTACTTAGAAATGTTCTCTTATTTTGATTTTTGGGGACAAAAATCTTTTAAGGGGGGAGTAATGTTAGGTGTTAATTAGTAGAGGGGGTCAATTGTAATAATAGGATAATGAGAGGGTTGTAGGTGTAACTAATCATTTGTATTGAGCGTACTTAAATAACAAGTTGATCAGTAATGAAGGTAGCGAATTGATTGAGAATTATCTCCCTGTTCTTCTGTGTTCTTCTTCTTTAATCTTTCTCGCTCATTATCTCTTGATTCCATTTTGTATCATAACACATTCTTTCAATACTATAGAGTTGGCTGATACCCCAAACCAAGTGCGAGCTAATTATCAAGCAGATGTAAATATGAGTGTTCTATGTACTGGTATACATCTAAATATTTGGCAAAAGAGTTTGTGTGATCCTTCTTTGATTGATTATTTTCCCTCTTCATACTCCTAGCTATCAGATTCCCCAGTCATGGGCTAACTATTGTTGGAGGCCGGTTGTGAAAGCATTTTAGTTTAGTACCATATCTCTCAAACTTGAGACAGTATCAGGCACTGTCAGCTTCTTGTTTGTATTTGTTTATGCTTTATTCGTAGTTAGAGTAGATAACCTAGAATGGTACTTTTTGTGTGAAATATATGTTAGTGTTCTACAACAATGGATTAAATTTCATGTTTGACATGTTTGTAACAGCCGTTCCCACGCAATCTTCACCATACATATAGAGCAGAAGGAAAAAAATAAAGGTGAAACCAATTCAAACGAATTTATGGGGGAGGAATACCGCTGTGCAAAATTCCATTTGGTAGACCTTGCTGGATCTGAGAGAGCTAAGAGAGCAGGTTCAGAAGGGCTTCGTTTGAAAGAAGGTTAGTGCAAGTGTTATCATTAATATCCCATCAAGTTTTGGCTAATCACGTTGGGCCTCTCCTTAATGACTATAGCAGTTTTCTTGTTTGGTTTTACTTTGCATGGACAGGAATTCAAATCAATAAGGGGCTTCTTGCACTTGGTAATGTCATAAGTGCACTAGGAGATGAGAAGAAAAGGAAAGATGGAGCGCATATCCCTTATCGGGACAGTAAACTTACTCGGCTATTGCAGGTTTGTGTGAAAATTCTAAATTTTTGTGAGAATCAGCTGTGGGAATGTGCTCTTGGTTATGAAGAATACTTATCATGCTTTACTTTTCTCCTTCCTACATGTCTTCTAGCGGAAATGTTGTTCGTATTAATCCTCAAGGTGTATACACTAGAAATAATACGATTTCAACTATAAATGTTTAGGTGTAACATGACAATCAAAATTAATATTACCCCTACGTAGTGGAATATAATGGATACAAGTCTGACATCAATGATCTGTTTTAACTCAAATCATTTAGAGACCACATTAAAAAAATTAATAGAAACATTTTTTTCTCATAGACTTGTAGTGCTTATAGATGATTGTGTACACTATCTTAGTTTTTCCTGGAAGAACATGTGATAAATAGTGTGCCTTGTGATTCTGTATGTGGTATACAGCATTATGAATACGAGTTAACGTGCTGAGTCATGTTAAATATTTGACTATCATTAGCCTCTGAAACTTTCTGGAAACTTGTTAAACTATATTTATGTATCTTATTGTTCTGGTTTATGATGCGAATTCTTCATGTATTTAACAGGCTGCACTCGGTGGAAATTGCAAAACTGTTATGATAGGTATCTTCCTAACTGTAGTATGCTCTCACCCCTTCTCATGATTCAGCTCCATGTAACTAACTGCCTTTTGGAACCTTATATACAAGGAAAATAGAGTAAATAGTGATCAGAGAACTGTCTAGTATAATGGCTCTGCTTATGGATCTGTTGGCTTGTTTCTTTTATATTACTGAGTGTCATTTACTTTTTAGCGTGCGTCAGCCCTGCTGATTATAATGCTGAGGAAACTCTTAATACTCTTAAGTATGCTAATCGTGCTCGCAACATTCAAAATAAAGCTTCCGTGAGTTTGTTTTAGTATCTTTTTTCCTTCACTTAAATTTCTTTTTAACCATGAGTTCGGCATGCATAATTTTGTTGTTCACGTGCTGAATGGAATTTAATTTCCATATTTTGTAGGTTCAAAAAGAAGTATTTCCTGCCGACACACACAAGTTGAGGCAGCAACTAAGATTGTTGCAGGCAGAACTTGCTCACAGAAAGGAAGCTGAACTTGTTGAATTGCAGGTATTCTGTAATGATTTTTTAATATATTTGTGGTTACCACTTGCCATAAGCATAAGTACCCATTCAGATAGGTAAAAATTTGTAAAAATAGTGTGCTATTGTGCAAGTTTGTCATAAAAGTAAGCACTATTTTTCTTGTTTTCTTGTGAGGATAAATTTGTCATAAAAGTGTTTTTGGTGTGCAAATCAATTATTGTGATTTACAAGTCATCTCATTATTCAGAATAAGAGAGGAACATGATAATGTGCATATGGTCTTGTGCTACTTTCTTGTAGGATCTTAAAAGAAAAATTGGTTCGCTAGAGGCTACCAACTTAGAACTTCTTGAAAAGATTAATGGATATCACAGAAAATGTGCTGTAGTGAAGGCTGCCAACTCAGAACTTCTTCAAAAGATTCATGAATATCGCAGCAAACCTGCCGTTGTGAATCCATGTGACACAAATTATTACGTACGTTCAATAATACTCTTCTTTGATAATCAACTGATGACCTCTTGACGGCATTAGGCCCTAATAATTTAAGGCTCAATAAATATAATCTAGAGAAAAGTATTATTCATAATTAAATTACTATTAAGACCCAAACTGACATGGGATGAGCGGATCAGGCATGATTTGTTGGACTTGCACCTCTCTGAGGATATGATCAGGGTGAGGAGTTCTTGGAGATGTGGGATAAAAGTTATGGACTTCTAGAGAGTTTATAGATTTTGTCGTAGAATTGTCTTGGGACCCTATTTTTGCCTACACTTAGCTTTTCTCTACACTTTTGTTTGCCTTTGCCTTACTCGTGCCTTAGATTTGCCTTAGATCTATGTTGGTGTAAGAGACTTTTTAGGGAAGCGGGTATGTACTGTCAAAGGGGGTTCATGCTACTTTTCTTTTGTTTCTTTGCTACTTGCTTTTCTGTTTGTTACTAATATAGTTCTCTCACCACTTTATGTTACTATTATCATTATTAGTACTCTTTTCTTGTTGCTGGTTTTATTTTCCTTAGCCACACTTTGTGTTACCTGGTTTACTATACTTTACATGTTAAAAATGGGATTTTTAGAGCCTTGGAGTCTTAGTGGGAGCAATCTCTCTATCCCTTGTGATAGAGGAAAGGTTTGCCTCATCCTACTCTCCTCATACCCTACTAGTAGCTTTTGCTATGAGTGGGATTTTACCGGGTACGTTTGACCTTGTGTTTGTTTGCATGGCAAACACCAATGAACTATCAATTACAAATGCAAACGTTATTTTTTTTATCTTCTATTCAATGTAAAATTTCAGCTGAAAAAAGAAAACGTAAGGAAGACTATTTTAATCTTGAGGTTTTTTTTATGAAACACGTTAGAGTTTGTATATAGATGCTTACTAAGCATTTTAAAAGAAACCATAAATTATTTGCAATATTTGAGTGCAAAAATAAAGTAAATACAAAAATAACTCACTTTCTTAGTCTATATAAGATTCATGTCACAGGACTAACAAGATTGATAGACCACTGTTTTCTTCCATCTCAGGATGATACAAGAGGCTCACAGTGCACTTCCCCTGAGGCGCTCATTGAATGTGCTGCAAGTAAGTTTGTAGTGACAGCCTATACAGATAAGAATATTTCCACAATAATTATACAAGGTGGCATCAAATGCTTCCCATCTAAATGCTCAATTTCTTGCGTTAGCAATAACATATAGAATATATTTGCTATACTAATCATACCTTTTTTGGGGGGCAGGATTAGGTGGTGATATTGCAGGCAATATTTTGAGAGAACCTGATGATATGATGATAGAAAAGGAGCATGGAATTCAACAGAATACCTTGCCCAAAGAATTCAATGATTTCGACAAGAATTTGGAGCAGAAAGAGGTGCCCTTGGCATGCCTTTTCATATGTGTTTCTTTTCTGACAGATGATTTTTCTAATGATCAAATAGGAAACTCATATAATTTATAGTGAATATGACTAGTGATTTTTAAGAATCATCTTTTCCTACTGATTCATCTTTATTCTGATGACCCTTGTGTATCACGAAAGCTGATGTATAAAAACTGTTTTTATTGGCTTATTTGCAGTCTGAGATGAAGCTTCTTGGATCCCTTGATGTGGAAGCACTCAAGCAACGGTATGGGGGGAAAATCAGATCACTTGAGCAAGACAAAAGATTATTACAGCTAGAAAAAGATGACTTGCAGCTAGAAAGAGATGGCTTACGAGATGAAATTGCACGTCGTGAGTCTCTTGGTGAGCCAGTAAAAAAGGAGAAAGCCATATTTGCAGATAATCATGAAGCAATTGAGGCAGGTGATTGTGATCCACAGTGTCATGCTGCCTTGGAGCTCTTTTTAACCAATTGCTAAATTGTTTAATTATACACAGATTTCAGATACAGAGAGAAAACACCAGCATGAGATTGAAGTTCTAAAGCAGAAAAATCAGGATGCAGTGAAACGACTACAAGATGAAGTACGTAGTATCAAGTCCCAAAAGGTAATTTCTGATCAGATCTCACATTTTCATGAAGAAAACAGTGTTTATAGGAGCTCTCTTTTTTACTATTGCAGGTACAGCTACAGCAAAAGGTGAAACACGAGGAGGAGCAATTTCGGCAATGGAAGACCAATCATGAGAAGCAAATGATGCAGGTAATATCAATAACCTATTTTCAATCGTTCATGTTTCTAAATGATGTTGGGTATCACTAGTGACTTCTAATTGTAAAATGATTTGATAGGTGTTAGTGATTTGAGATTATATGTATTAATGTATGCAATATGCATTGCTGACATCAGGACCCGTTAAAAGTTTCAAACTAATTCTTTTCTATATTTTTAAGCAGGTAAAGAAGGAGAGCAGGAAGTCTGAAATTGAATTGCAGAAATTGAATGCTTTGTATCAACGCCAAACACAGGTTAGGATATTACTTTTAAATGTGCTTTCATCACCTTAAATTTCATCTAAAAGATGCAACATCTGGTATTTGCATGATGTCTAACTTTAGACCACCTCTGTAAATGAATTTGGACTAACTGTAGGTTTGTCAAAGGAAAACAGAAGAAGCTGCAAGAGCTACCAAAAAGCTAAAAGAGTTGCTTGAAGCACGCAAGGTTACTGCACGCCGTGAAACAGTTGGTAAATAATTATGTCACTAAAAACTTGTGTACACACCCCATTCCTACTTGTAGTTAAACTTGATTATTTCCCTTCTTTCTCTTCCAGGTCAACCCCGAGGACAACCTCGATCTGGACAGGTAGCTGTAAACCTTCTTTTCCCACTAATATAGTATCATTTAAGAGAGATGTTGATTAGATTCCATTTGTAGATCAACACTTTGAAGAGATGGCTTAATAAT
Organism: Ambrosia x helenae; assembly: GCA_030844895.1. Taxonomy (NCBI): domain Eukaryota; kingdom Viridiplantae; phylum Streptophyta; class Magnoliopsida; order Asterales; family Asteraceae; genus Ambrosia; species Ambrosia x helenae. Next base: position 5,585 of record JAUTDX010005445.1, on the reverse strand, counting down.
GAACTAGACAAAGTGATGCATGTGCATAAACTTCGTATGAACCATGAAAAACAAACTCAGAGGTATGCATGTAAGGTACCCTGCAGTTTTATTCTGTTTTTTCATAGTTTCATATCCTTTTAAATCTCACATAATGATTTCACTCTTAAATATCCAGTCATGCAAAACTTAAAGAGGAGTTAAGCTTTCTGAAACAACAGGATAAGCTTTCTTCTCAAGGATCCAAGGCTCAGAAGTATTTTACTTTTCTATTTCGCCTTTTTTTAGAGATATCATGCAGTGAATAATGGTGTTCAATATGGTGTTTTGATGTTAGAGAGCCTTCACTGTCACCAATTCAAGAGCAACTAGGATTGTTTCCCTTGAAAGCAGGGTCAAATCTTCTTCAGCTGCCCTTGCTATGTTATCTTCACAGATTTCAGAGGCTGGGAAGGGAGATCACGCCTCTGTTGCACGATGGAAGATGTTACACGCGTTGGGAGATGCAAAGGATTTGCTTCGGCACTTGTTCGGTATTGCTATTGAGGCAAGGTGAAATATGTTTTCATAATTGCTCTAATTCTATCTTTCATTCTTCTACAACATTCAAATATGTTTTTTATACTTCGGGGTAGCAGACGCCGGTTGTTGGAAAAGGAATATGAAACAAAAGCACAATTTGATGAACTTAAGTCGCAACAAAATGATAACAGATATGGTGGCTCAACACAAACCACCTCTATCCAAAACGCAAAACTAAGTTCTCTAACAAAGAAAATGAAAGAAATTGAACAAAATGCAAGGGATAAGACTCCTTCAAAGAGATTAAAAGAAACAGGGTCGCAAGCTGTTACATCCACCAAGGTAAGAGAGGTTTGGTTTTTTCTTCTTTTTAAATTTTTAATTGTTAGATCTAGGGTTTAAACAATTTGAATTCCTATTTTTTTTTTTTTTTGTAAATTATTGGATTGTGATAACAGGGAAAGGCGCCAACTTCCGTCGATATTTTTGCTGAAATGGGTATTGAATATCCTTTGCCATTCCCAGAATCAAGGCAACTTGACTCAGAACCTGGAATCTGCAATAGGCCACTCCCAGTAATTTTCAAACACACACAAAAGGTGAACCTTTCTTTCCTCAAAAACAAATTATCACGAGTTATGCGACCCACAAAACATAAGAACAGATTTTAAAGCCATTAATCTTGTATTGCTGGATGTTGGTTGGATGGTTCAGATGATACCAATGGAGCATGTGCCAATGAAAAAGTTGCCACTTGGCGAACAGACGGGAAAAATCTCTCGATGGAAACGAAGTCATGACGAATGGCTAGTACAGTTCAAGTGGAAGTGGCAGAAACCTTGGAAGCTGTCGCAGCTGATCAGAAACTGTGATCAGATTAGAAACAGTGATGAGACTTTAAAGGGTCAAGATTTGTCTCTCCGGCTACGTCCAACTACATGATCATTTCACAATTACCTGGGTACATATCCAATTGCAGCATGCAACTATGCAAGGTTACCTTTCTTCCTTCTGTTCCTCATTTACAATTTTTTTTTCAGGTATTGATTAATTGTACATTCTTTAACCTTAATTATCATGATTTCCATCAGGCCACTATCCTTAAAAACAAGAAATGATGGTTGGGAGTTGGGACATTCAGTCTTTTTTATGAAGAGGTGCAGAGCTAATTACATACAACTAAGCATACATATTATAGAATTGTTTATGAAGAGGTGTAGAGCTAATTACATACAATTAAGCATACATATTACAGAACTAAAAGAGCGACGCGGTGAGGGAAACAATAGCAAAAAGGATTAGCCGATTTAACTGCTTTGTTCAAAATTTTAACATTCTCTGTAACCCAGTAAAGTTTCTTTTTCATCAGGTTAAACTTAGCAGAGTTTTGTATTATTTTATTATTTAGTTTAGCCCTGAAGAAATGGAAAGTCAACCACCACAAGTCTCATAAAATCCAAAGATTAAAAGATAAAAGCAGTTATACGTACATGTTCCATAACAATAGCTATCCATCTGTATATAAGTGAAATTGTAGGATCTTACAGCACTTAAATCTTTACATGCATCCTCCTCTGAAGTACAGAAACGTCAACTCATGCCTTCGGATTTCTCTCGCTATGGTTCCGTGGTTGCATGTCTAAAAACTAGAACCTCCATTGACAATAGTGTAACTATTTCGTGCTTAGCAGTTGGTCATAAATACCCCTTATATGTGTTATCATCATCGTTACTAGCGGTCTCCTTAATCTCTTGTAACATCTTTAACACTTGTCTCATTATGGGCCTCTGTTCGGGTGACGTCATGCTACAAACACCCGCTACTTCAACAAGCATTTCGAGCCTTCTATCATTCGGCAGGTCATCATTTTCCCTCATTGCTCTCACCCATTCAGCCATATCCTCAGGTGCCAGGTGTGGATGCTGGGAAGGAGGCCTACCGGATAAAAGCTCTAACAACAGGACTCCAAAGGCATAAACATCAGATTTGGTTGTCGCTCGGTGGAAAGATTTTCTTAATTCCGGAGCTTTGTAACCTGCGGATATGGATTCGTCAATAGTAGTGGGTCCGCTAGGGACAGAAGGCAGTAGTCCGTGAGACAGGCCTCGAAATCGGAACCCAGTAGGACATTGGTGGCTTTTAGATTGTTGTGAATGAGCCTTGAAGCTTGGTGGATGTAAGCAAGGCCTAGTGCTATATCTTCAGCAATTTTAAAACAGGATGTCCAGTGCAGTGGTTTTGCCCTTGTTAATCTTGATCCTGTTCATGCAAAAATTAACAAATTTGTATTCAAATCTTTAAACGTAAATTATATCTTTTTGGACAACCCAAACAAAAGATCCTATGACAGGTTAAGAAAAACTTAAAAAAAAATAAACCAAAATCTTTTTTTGGTTATTCGGTTTGGTTCATAGGTTCATAACCGTATCTGAATTGCTTATTCGGCTTTCAAGTTTGGTTATCGGTTTCACAAATCTTGCTTATTTAGATAACCGAACCGAATAAACCAACCCAATGAACCCAAGAGAGAATTGTCTAGCATCATCATGATGACTTCATGCTTGCTAGTCAACAGTCAACAAACCACTTATTAGTCAAACAGTGGGAAAACACGGTCCCCGTGCGTCTCCACTTTCCCAATAAAGCACATACGCTCCAACTCAACCGAGTCAACCCATTGAGTTCACTCACACAAACAGTTAAAACATTATACACACCAAGTTTAGAACAACTGAACAAGACCAACTCACCATGAATGAGGTTGAACAAGCTACCATTCGCTTGATAATCATAAATAACAAGCCTCTCCTGTTTCGCCTGAAAATAAGCCCGAACTGGAACCAAATTCGGATGCCTTAGACCTCCAACCGCCTCCAAATGCTTCTCAAACGCTTCCCCGGATGTCACAGCAGTCTTCCCAGCATCAAGCCTCTTCACAGTCACAATCAACTGGTTATCCATAACCGCCTTATACGTCGTCCCAATCGTCCTCTCCCTAACAACTCCGCCGAAGCCGACATCAGATTCTCCAGCCCATACATTGCCCTCTCCCCTTCACAAAATATTAAATTACCACTCTTCTCCTTATGCTGCTGAGGTAATTCCAGTTTCTGTTCTCTAACTTTAATATTAACTTTACTTTCTTTTCCAACAGCCTGAACCGCGGTTGCTGTATCAGTTAAAACCGCAGCAACCGCGGTTCCATTATCGCGTTCAGTTCCAATCTCATCATCGGAACTGAACGCGACGGACTTCGTCCTACTTCCATACCTTCTCTTATTCAAAACACCTACAACCGTTAACCAACGCTACAACTATAAACACTGCTATAACTAACCCTAATATTATTATTCCAACTCTCTTATGCTTCCTACTCCCTGGCGGAGCCACAACCAAACCTTCCGCCCCTCCGTTCTCCACCACCGGCGCCGGCGCCGCCGTCACCGGCGCATGAAAAAACGGAGGACCTTTCATCACATATTTTATTAACAATCTTTCCAATAAGTTAGGGTTTAGCAAATAAGACGAAGCATCGAACTTAGAAAGCGTAGGCGTCGCTGGAACCGGACCGGTGAGGTTATTACCGGAAACGTTAAACACAAGGAGAGTAGTTTGGTTAAGAGGAGGTAAAGAACCGGTGGAACCGGTTGAATTTAACCGAGTTGGTAATCCGGTCTAGGGAGGTGAGTTGAACCGGGGAGTGAACCGGAAAGGTTGTTACGAGCAAGGTCTAGTGACTGGAGAAGGTGAAGAGAGAGGAGAGAGATAGGGAAGGAGCCAGTGAATAGGTTGTGGTCAAGGAAGAGTGTTTTGAGGTTAGTGAGAGGAGAGAGGTTTGGTATGGGACCGGTTAAGGAGTTGTTACGGAGGCTAAGGACACGGAGGTGGTTAAGGTTGGATAAAGTGTTGTCGGGGAAGGTGCCGGTTAAGTTATGGTTTTGGAGGACGAAGCGAATGACTCGCCTTGGACGCATTTGACGCCTTGCCATTGGCAGTAGTCGAAGCGTTCGTTGAGGTTGTAGAGAAGGTTATTGTTAATATCGGCTTTGAGTTTGAATTTGAGGAGGGAGACTGCGTCTGAGGGGAGGGTGGTGGAGATGGTGGTTGGGAGTGAGATGGTGAGGATGATGAGGAGAGAGAAGAGGTGGTGGTGGTGGTTGTGGTGGTTGTGGTGGTGATGGTGGTGGTGGAAAGGTTTTTGGTAGGGTGCACATTGTTTGAGGTGGAGTGGAGTGGAGTAGAGAAAGATGGTTGAGAAGTGAGGTGTCTCTTTTTGTTTGCTTCTTTTCTTTCTTTTCTTTTTTTCTTTCTTGATGATTGAAATGTTTTACAGGGTGGGAATGCAGAAGCAGAACATAAATCAAGGTCAACAAAGGACAAACCTTTTGCTACATAAAATAGTAGTAACATTCAAGATTTTTTTACAACTTTTTTTATTTTTAATCTTGGATAAAACTTATTATGAAATTAAACTTATTACAACTAGGGTTCGCAATTCAGAAAGGGGTGGCGGCGCAGCTTGTTGCACGTCTACCTTTTATTGTGATGTAACTTTGTATTTTGTTTTAATCTAAAATGTCTTATAAATAAAATGTTAAATAGTATGTGACAATACTTAAATTTGAATGATATATGTATATGTTGGTTTACAAATACCTCTTATTTTTAACAGTAGGCTCAAATTTGGGAAACTTGAGGTTAAGACATTTTACTCTGTTTACACTTCAGTATCCATGTAGTCATTTTATGACTTTATCTTACGTCCTTTTCAATTAGGAATTATTATTCTTATTTTTGACTAGGTGGATAGTTGGTCATAAGAAAAAGAGAGAGAATTTAGGAAATATGTTTAAAAGCAGATAGAAAAATGTTGAGGCATATGCAAATAGAAAAAAGCTACGAAATTAAATCACAAAAACTGTATTTTTAATTTTTTTTAAAGTCCACTAACACTTCTACCCAACTATCTAGGGAGATCCCTACACTATGGACAGACCCTCACGACCACCCAGTGGAGGACCCATATGTACCTCAAGCACGCTGGGTAGCCAAGGTTCGCCCATGTAGTTTCCGAACCGGAGAA
>JAUTDX010005444.1:0-27373 GCA_030844895.1 Ambrosia x helenae | reverse complement strand
ACGATTACGATTGTGAGATTAAATACCATCCCGGGAAAAGCCAATGTTGTGGCTGACGCATTAGCCGGAAGGAATAAGTTAAGACCCTGCGTGTGTGCGCACTAGGTTTAACCATCCATAGAGTTAAGACTCTGAATGGTGAGACCTGAAGAGTGAGTCGTCATTCAAGATGGTAGATCTGTTGGAACCAAGGTCCTGACGGCATAGTTTATTTTGCCAAACCGGATCTAGGTACCACATTTTGGTGGTTTACGTGATCTAATCCAAGAAGAAGTTCACAAGTCTAGATACTCGTGTCATCCTAGTGCTGACAAGATGTACAAAGATGTGAAGGAACCTTTACTGGTGGCCCAACTTAAAAGGTTAAATCGCTACGTACGCCAGCCGGTGTCTTACTTGCTCAAAGGTTTAGGCAGAGTATCAAAAGCCGTATTGTCTGCTTCAGCAACAACAAATTCCTGTTTGGAAGTGGGAACAGATTTCTATGGACTTCATCACCAAGCTACCCAAGACGTCTAGTGGTTACGACACGATCTGGGTGATTGTTGACAGGTTGACTAAATCCGTGCATTTCATGCCGATTAAGTGTTGATGCACTTTCTGTGGACGTCACTGTCGAATAGACTAGGGTTGAGGTCTTAGTGTTGTACTACATGAGATTGTGGTGATCCATAAACGGCATTTTATGGATCTGACGCATTTGTAAAATATAGGCCAAAGCATAAAGCCAGGTTCGACCTCTATACAAGGGGCGAATGTGGAAGTTTTCCACATTCGACCATTACAAAGGGGCGAATGTGGAAATACTCCACATTCGACCTTTGCCAAGGGGCGAACGTGGACTTTGAGTGTTGGAATATATATAGCAATCTCATGTGTTGGTTTTCATTTGGTGATTTGAGTTTGTGCTTAGAATGCTCTCTAGGGGGAGGTCATGCCCGACCTCCCCCGGCCACGAGATAGATGTTTATCCTACTGATGACAGTGTCTGTAACCGTTTCTGTAGTAATACGAATCTATGATGACTTTGTTATCGTTAATTTCTGTCTCGTCTCGAATCTCCCGTCTGAAACCGAGTTGTTTATGCGTATTCGATCCACGAATTCGGTTCCTAACTTTATTCACATTAAGGAAATCGACAAGTTGGAAAAATTCACCAAGTTGTACATCAAAGAGATTGTAACAAGGCACAGTGTGCCTGTGTCAATCATCTCCCGACCGAGACAGTCGATTTACTTCCCGATTCTATCAAACATTGATGGATGCATTGGGCTCTTGCTTAGACATGAGCACAACCTATCATCCTCAAACAGATGGCCAGAGTGAACGCCCGATTCAAACATTGGAAGACATGCTTCGGGCCTGTGTAATCGATTTCGGTGGAAACTGGGATTCACACCTACCGTTGGTTGAGTTTTCTTACAATAACAGTTACCATACCAGTATCAAGGCTGCTTCATTTGAAGCCCTGTATGGTCGTAAGTGTAGATCTCCTTTGTGTTGGGCAAAAGCTGGAGACAAATACTTGACTGGCCCCAAGCTCATTCAAGAGACCACCGACAAGATCTTTCAGATCCGTGATCGCTTGAAAGCCGCTCGAGATCGTCAAAAGAGTTATGCTGATCGCCGTCGCAAACCACTTGAATTACAGATTGGCGATAAAGTACTCTTGAAAGTCTCACCCTGGAAGGGTGTACCTCGATTTGGAAAGCGTGGAAAACTTAATCCCCGATACATTGGTCCGTTCGAAATACTTTCGAGGGTTGGTCCCGTGGCATACAAGCTCAAGTTGCCAGAAGATCTAAGTAGTGTTCATGACACTTTCCATGTATCCAACTTGAAGAAATTTTTGTCTGAAGAGTCTTTGATCATTCATCCCGACGAAATTCACATCGATGAGCAGCTCGATTTTGTTGAGTAGCCAATCAAGTTGACTGATTGGAAAGTCCAGAAACTGAGAAGGAGCCGCACCAAACTTGTGAAAGTCAGATGTAATACAAAGCGTGGTCAGGAATTTACATGGGAACGCGAAGACCAGATGAGAAGCAAGTACCCAGCTCTCATACCTAAGACTACATAAACTAGTAGGGAAACTCGATTTCGCGGACGAAATTCCAAAAACAAGGGGAGAATGTGACAACAGTCAATGAACAGGTCAACATCCGTACGGTTTGAACTTATTATTACTATTATAAGTGAATCTTTATACATTTTACATACACTAATACACCCCCCCCCCCCATTGTAGTGAAGCAAGAGTTAATCAGAAAACTCAACATGGGACACTTGTTTAGTCATACACACACCGAACAATCAATAAAACAAGCATTCAAAGAGGTTGCTATAACCTAACATATGGTAATCTCTCTTTAACACATGAACATGGAAACAAATAACTATGTTACGATGCACAAAGTACATGTTAATGACGTCATCAAGTGGCATTGAACATAACTAACTCTTACCCTTGTGAGACTAGATGATATTCCTATATCAAGGGGTACTAGAGACTATTTAATGGACACAACGTGCAATATAATAGCACTAACACGTGTACTTGTTGATTTATTCACAAGACTACACATACATGATAAGTCTTGGATCATAACAAAGCTAATTATCATGGAATTTCACAAGACCACACCCATGTACATACATATATATACACGGCACCCAAGCATACCACCATACATACTTAATCAATTAACAACATAACATATGCATACATATATATATACGCACGAACACACATGAATGAATGAGGATCTCCTTGTCATATCTTGCACTAACATGGAAACTTACAAGCTACACCTCACTCTAGAACATGAGGGAACTATACTACCTTGATAAACCAATCAATGGAGACTTTGCTCTTGGACTCTTCCTTTCCCTTTGTCACGACCGAAACACAAGTCCCAAAGCCCAAACTTTCCAAAAGTCAACCCTTTTATCTTAGTGTAGAACCAATCACAACACAAGGAGTGTACCTAGCTATTACCACCCTCATATACCTACAAAGCATGCCTGTATGGCTTGCTCCAATCATCCTATCCCAACCCCAATCCTAATCAGCCAAGAGCTAGGAGGAGAGCAAGCATGACAGACTTCCCTCTTATACTAAAATAGATTCAAGACAAGACTCTTGGACATGGTTCACACAAAACAAGCACCCATCTTTGGAAAGGAAAAAAATCAGCCAACAACATGTGGAAAGGGACAATATAAACATTGATCCATAACCATCAATCTAACTTAGATATCCTCCTTTTGTAACAGCCCACTCCCGTACCGTGATATTGTCGGGCATGTCCCGATTTTGCATTTGGTCGTAGGCAATTCCCATGCCAAAACGCGTCACGATAGGGAAGGTATCCCACCTCTTATAAAGAAGTGTTAGTTCTCCTTCCCAACCGATGTGGGATCGTTACAATCCACCTCCTTAAGGAGGCCAGCGTCCTCGCTGGCACAACGGCCCTGCCCTGGCTCTGATACCATTTGTAACAGCCCACTCCCGTACCGTGATATTGTCCGAGCATGTCCCGATTTTGCATTTGGTCTTAGGAAATTCCCACGCCAAAACGCGTCACGATAGGGAAGGTATCCCACCTCTTATAAAGAAGTGTTAGTTCTCCTTCCCAACCGATGTGGGATCGTTACAATTAGACGCGTTTTGGCGTGGGAATTGCCTACGACCAAATGCAAAATCGGGACTGCCCGGACAATATCACGGTACGGGAGTGGGCTGTTACAAATGGTATCAGAGCCAGGGCCGGGCCGTTGTCCCAGCGAGGACGCTGGGCTCCTTATGGGGGGTGGATTGTAACGATCCCACATCGGTTGGGAAGGAGAACTAACACTTCTTTATAAGAGGTGGGATATCTTCCCTATCGTGACGCGTTTTGGCGTGGGAATTGGCTACGACCAAATGCAAAATCGGGACATGCCCGGACAATATCACGGTACGGGAAGTGGGTTGTTACAAATTGTAACGATCCCACATCGGTTGGGAAGGAGAACTAACACTTCTTTATAAGAGGTGGGATACCTTCCCTATCGTGACGCGTTTTGGCATGGGAATTGCCTATGACCAAATGCAAAATCGGGACATGCCCGGACAATATCACGCTACGGGAGTGGGCTGTTACAAATGGTATCAGTGCAAGGGCCGGGCCGTTGTGCCAGCGAGGACGCTGGGCTCCTTAAGGGGGGTGGATTGTAACGATCCCACATCGGTTGGGAAGGAGAAAACTAACACTTCTTTATAAGAGGTGGGATAACTTTCCCTCTCGTGACGCGTTTTGGCGTGGGAATTGCCTACGACCAAATGCAAAATCGGGACATGCCCGGACAATATCACGGTACGAGAGTGGGCTGTTACACCTTTTCACCTTGGTAACTAGCGGCCAAAAAGGGACATGTGGTAATGCTTATGACTTACAACTCTAAATCACAAGTTTAGTTAAGACGCATGTCCACTTCTCCACCCCATGAAAGTCAACTATCCCTTTTTTTCTATCCTATGCTACCTCGTCCCAAGCTTAAGAAGAAAACAACCTATCACAACTTCCTAACTTACATGTTTTGATGATCTTAGAAGCTAGAACAAGCACATTAACTTAGGATTAGACCTTCCTCTTTTGTTTTTTTTTTACTCGGCCGATCCCCTATATAAAGGACCTCCATGATCATTCCACAATACACCACAATCACACCTCTCTTCTTGGTTTCTCTAGGCCGATCACCCCTAAACCAAATCCAAACCACTCTAGCATCAAGAGCACTCAAGAGGAAGCTTGAAACTAGCAACACTCAGCATCATTCCATTCGGGTAGGTATGATACTTGACTAACAAACCTCTTTATTCATCACATTATACTCGGCTTTCTTGTTTACCGGAACCCCTACTTGATCCCTATGAACACTCTAAACAAACGCTTGCCCACACAAGGTACTATGCATACATTAAGTCGATTAGAATAAGGCTTATATGATGAACAATAATCGTCCACAAGATGTCATGTTGAACAAAGCTTTAACATCAAACCCGAATTGATTTATCACACTATGAACCGGTTTTTATTTAACACAGCTTATGGTTTAGAACACTTGAAAACTAAGATGTTTGTAAAGGAAACTATAATCGAATTTCGATTAAACATACACTTTGGCACATTGAAAGGCTTCTTCCATGTTTATCAAGCTAAGGTTACTCGATTTCGATCCATAGATGAGTAACTTTTGAAGCTATGGTACAAGCTAGCTTCGGCTACCATGTGATAACACATGTTAGAATCAAAGAAACACATGTTAACAAATTCTAGTGTGTTATGATGGTTAAAACGTATACCTAAGCACTTATTATCTCACAAGTCGACCGCACATGATCCATTGGGAACCACTTGGACCCGAGACAATACAAAAGGGGCCCATTTTGGTTACAATCGGTGCCAATCTAGTAAAAATTGGGTTATTCCAACACGAAACACTAAGAGTCATTACATACACAAAGTCCCGGCACACATACTTGGGTCTACAATTGTCGGGTGAACAAATTGTATGATAAATAACAAGACTAAACGACTCACCATGTCCATAATGATAAATAGGGTATCATTTGTTAGGACGTGACCATCTATAGCCTCACTAGACCTCATACATCTTTATCAGGTGAGTTTTCATGGCCCCATTTTACTATTTTACTTTTTGGGGGAATACATTCAGCAATACTTGTGTCATTTTCAAGTGTGTGTACATTCTATCATGGCTACAATGTGGAACATGAGACATATTGGTTCATGAGCTCATTAGTCCTCGTACAACGTTCACTGTAACCATTAGCTAAACATTTAGCCATGAAACACTTATATAGATCTATTAGGTTGACAACCCCACTCTTTGTTAGTCGCTCTAACCGGTTACATACAAAAGAGTGTTTGTATTCTACTATTCATACATTGTCTTTAGTGTACAATGCGCGAGGCACAACAATCAAGAGATTTCGTTATGGGACTCATGGTTTGCACAATGATCATTTGCTTAGCTAGCTTATGATTGGTCATACACGAGTTACACATTGGTTTTTCCTTGTTACAATCAAACCCATGAACTCACCAACATTATTGTTGACAAAACTCGTTATGCATGTTTTTCAAGTAACTAGATGGAGGGCCACAATGATTCGAGGGAAGGGTTCGAGCAAGCACTGCATGGTACCACTTGGATGGGTTTCCTTTGTCAATCACATGTTTAAACAGTACTAGACAATATTCTCTTTTGTTAATGCTATGGTGACGTTTTAAATAAATGACAATATCCATCTCTTACGGTGGTACTATTTAAATAAAATGTGTGTTGCTTGAACCTTGTGCTTGAAAACATTTCGGTCGTCATATCCTCGTGTTTCCGCCTTGGTGGGGTGTGACACTAGGTGAAGTTCGAAATAGGGCAACTGGATTTATAAGGTTCGAAGATTATCGGGATCTTCATAAGAAAATGAACCCTCCCACAGGCTATGAACATCAAAATAAAAAGTCAGAATCATCATATAAAATAAATTGGGTCAAACCTTATTACAGGCCACATAACCCTAGGATCAATGCTGTAAAAGGCGATTAGGAACAAGAAGAATATTCTAAACTTTCTAACTATTGTTTTCCACTGATATTGCATAGTAAACTATGCAGGATCATGGAGATAAAGCCAGATGTCTAAAAAGAAACAATAATAGGAATAGCAAAAAGGACAAATATAAGTGGTGTGCCTATCATGAACATTTTAGACATATCACTAAGGATAGCATTGCCCTTCAAAAAGAAATCAGCTATCTCCTAAGCAAGCATCTCAAAGAATTTTCAGGAGGGAAAAATAAGCTACCGGATCCTGAAAAATTCCCAAAAAGAGAGCATCTCCACGTCCGGATGTCAAAACTATAAACTTTATCTCAGGTGGATCAGACATCTATGGAACGTCTTAGTCAGCTGCACAAAGGCATGTCAAGGAATCTTAAGGAGAAAAAGAAGACAGACCAATGAAAACATCAATGCTGACTGATCAAAAAACAGTATCATTTGAAGAAGAAGATTGAAGCAACATCCGGGATCCTCATCATGACGGTTTGGTTATTACTTTATATATTTTGTACACGGGATACTAATTGATGAAGGAAGCATGGTAAGCATTATTTGGCTAGATGCTCTTAAAAAGATGAACATTCCTAAATCAGAAATTATCTCCAAATCCTCAGTATTGACAGGATTCGGTGGTGAAATGATGAACACATTTGGAGAAATTAAGTTGGCCATTTACATAGAAGGGCTAAGTTCTATGCATAAATTTTGTGTTATTAATTCATTATCTTGCTATAATATTACTCTAGGTAGACCAGGGATACATGATATGAAGGCAGTACCGCCCATATATTACCAATGTATCAAGCTACCAACTCCTTGGCTTGGGGGGTTGTCAAAAATTAACAGTGAGCAACAAGAAGTGGAGGATTTCTACCCATCATCAATGAAGGCCTCCACTCAATCAAGGCAGCATAGCAATTAAATAAAAACCTTAGAGATGTCTTAGAAATAAGGGAACAAGATGTGATAAGGAACCGAGGATTCTGACCATAGAGTCCTAATAGGGACATAGATCCCTAAAGAGTTGGAAGAAGATCTACTCAAATTCATAAAAAGCAGGATCCCCACCTTCGCATGAAACATGAAGACATGGCAGGAATTTCTAAAGAAATTATTACTTATAAGCTAAATATAGATAATAGTTTTAGGCTTATTCATGAAAAAAGAAGAAAGTTTGCACCTGAAAGAAATGCAGTGGTTCAAGAAGAATTTGAAAGACTTCTAAAATCAGGCAGGATTAGGGAAGTAAGATTCCCAATATGGTTGGCTAATGTTGTGGTAGTGCAAAAAGAATGGAAAATGGAGGGTGTATTGATTTTACAGATATAAACAAAGCATGCCCTAATGAGCCTTTTTTACTATCACACATAGACTCCATGGTAAATGCCACAACTGGACATGAGATACTGAACTTTATGGATGCTTCTTCGGGATTTCAACAAATCCAAATGGAACCATCTGACCAAGAAGTTACTGCCTTCATGATCCCAACAGGTATATATTGTTATACTGCACTGACTTTTGGACTAAAAATGCATGTGCAACATATCAAAGGTTAGTCAATATGATGTTAATGATAACCTGGGGGACACAATGCAAGTTTGCATCGACGACATGGTGGTGAAATCCAAAAAGGCTATGGATCATCATTGGGATCTTGAAGCAGGATTTGATATTCTAGACCAATATAACATGAAATTGAATCCTTCCAAATGCTACTTTCGAGTTAAAGTAGAATAATTCCTTGGATACGTGATTACCAAGAGAGGAATCAAGGCAGGTCTAAAACAAATAAAAAGAATCATGAACCTAAAATATCAAACAATTACAAAGGAGTTACAAAGACTCATAGGGAGAATTGTAGGTCCTTGAAATGGACTGATTAACAAGATTGATCAGATCTATCAAGGTACGGCATCCCTTGATAGATGTTTATTCAAGTAAATTATCAAACAAACAAATGCACACGCAAATACATATAAACCGTTTGTCTATTGAAAAACTTTCTGTGGAATACTATCAATTACAAGCTACCATTTGACTAACAACCCTTGCCTACAACCCATGCAAGTTATTTATACTTGGATGGGCCTACGAACTGATTAGTGAAGATTGACCAGGCGAAGATGCCAAAGGCGTCTTCGCTTACCTCCTATCTTTGCCCAAGAACTATGTTCGCTTATCAAGTATGTTCACTAGGGTATTCAGAAGACTATTATGCATGTTTTATAACACCAACATCCATGTTACAATGTACCAATCAACAACAAAAACATACTAATCTAGAGTTGCATTTGTCACACCAAAATGCATCAATAAACTCCCCCTTGACGAATGCTCTCTAGATCTTCAACCACCTACAGCCCAATCTTCCAAATAGTGCAAGCGACTGCTGTTTTGTTCAAAAATTACAAATAGAAGTTAACTTTGTACTCCAAATCAGGAATGTGAGGTAGTGTGCTAAGATTGTTTGTTTTGTGTAAAATCAGTTATACTTCGAGAATGTAATCGTTTAGAATATAAAAGACAAAGATCTAACAACTATGCTCGGAATAACAAAATAAAAATGATAAAACAGACAGTTGTATCCTTAGGATAGAACTGATATAGTAAAATGTGATTAAGCTAACGAAAACGAAACAAAACAACACTAGAACACTCGTTATATGAGGAAAACCCTTGATCAGGTATGATCAACAGCATTAAACCTCAGGAGGAGACTAAATGCCCCTGCCTTTGTTATTTTATTGATAGAAAAGAGTAAATACAACTTGAGAACAAGTGTTGATAGAAGTTAAGTGTTACAAAGTGATTGTAGGTGTTTTTGTGTGACAAAATAACAGAAATGAACTAATAGAGTGTGTGAGTGTAGTGAAAGATGTGTCTCAATCGATCAACCTTGACTCCTCTTTATGGTGCAAGTAAACAACAATAATTCGGAGAAATTCGGCATCCTCGGGATGTTTACTAACTGTTGTTAACTATTTCAGCTCAACTGCTGCATAAGTCTTCATTTATAACGGTCATAAGCCTTCCTTGACGTATTTCCCTTGTTGTTCATGCTTACTTACAGTAGAATTAGTCAATATAGCCGTTATATTAACTAATTCGAGATTCTTGCCTGATATCCAGATGATATCACTTCAGGTAGTTACGTTCTCTCCTTTTCTTCATTAAGAGACCTCTTTCACATGTTTCTTCCTCCATTTTCTCTTCTTTTGACTAGAGCAGGTCAATAGAGCCGTTAGGGAAGACCTACAACACTTAGTCAAAGGTAAGAGAGCAAAAAACGTTAGTATTTAGTATCCTGAGTCAGGATATATTTAGGACGTCAAGCTGGAACGTCCTCAGGATGTTGACATGAAATATCTTCAGAATATAAATCAAGTAATATCTTCAGAATGCTGATCACGTAACATCCTTAGAATGCTAATCACATAGCATCCTCAGGATGCTAAGTCTGAAATTTCACCCATAACAATTGTCCCCAAAATTTCACAGCTCTGATTACCAATTTCAACAGCTAAATTTTTAAATTCAACAATAAAAATGTAACAGGACTACATCCGGGAAATTCCTTGCTGTGTGAATGAATATTCTTCCATTCATAAGGAGAGCTTTGATGTCCAATTATATACTTACACATCTAGCACATGTGTTTGTAACCTGTTCGAACCATTTTAAAGATCCTATTTCAAGTTTTGGCTTCGCCCTATTCGACATTGATACACTAATCTCTCGAGACACTGTTATCAAGAACGAGAAAGCTATCATCATGATCCTAAAGTTACTTATTACTAACCATTGCTTCAAAAGCTTCTGAGAACAAGATAATGATACGTAGACCAAAGCCTTGCAAGTGTGTGGCTTCAAATAATTCCTTTTGGTGGTTTCGTGATGGTGGTGTTTTAACAAGTTTATTCCCATTTGCTTGTGGTCGACCAACCAAATAATTTGATTCCCAGATTTTAGGATGATTTGTGAAAATAAGTTTATACTTCTTTATTAGAAAACTGAAATATTAGGTATTCTCAATAAATCTTAGGTTTCAAAGTATCATTTTGAAAACTATCAGTTATAAAGGTCAATAAATATAAAGATAAGTTAGATTGATCTAAATATTTATATTTAGAAATGCCTCCATCGTATTAGGAATTCACACAAAGTATTAAGAAAGTGATTTACATACCAGATATCCTTAGGAATGATGCTCATTAAGTAGTTGCACCTAGCTGTTTGACGATATTACTTAGAATATTTCTAACTTGGTATCCTGGGATATCACAAGTATAATAACTCCTTGTTATCTTGAGCTTCACATTATCAGATTCCTTACATCCTGAGGATGTCCCTAGTGCGGAATTACTTCGATGTTTTAAGAATATCACGTTGCGCTGGAGTTCCGAGTATCTCAGTCATAAGTACTTGGACTATACCAAGCAATAGACCTGGAAATGTTGACCCCTGGTGGATCGGTTCTGGTTTAGGATGAAGCTAGGGGTTAACATAACTTTCATAAATAAAACAGTCACTTTTGCTTGTACATCATGTGCACTGTTCTTTTTGGATCCACAGATCCTGAAGAACATGTAGCACAATATAGGGAAAGGATGGAAATAAATCCTATTCCTACCAACCATAAGGAAGCATGCTTATGTAAAGGATTTGGTTCCACTCTCACTGGTCCAGCCTTAAAATGGCTGCTAGGTGTTCCACCCTACTCTATTACTTCCTTTTCGCATTTAATTAATATGTTTAATAACCAATTTTCTTGTAGTCAAACATTTAAACGTTTCACAAGTGATTTGAATAGGGTAACTCAACCACAGGGAGAATCATTAAGGGAGTATATTACCAGGTTTAGAAAGGAAGCACTTGACATCCCAAACTAAGATGTCACAACAACAGTGCAAGCATTCAAGATGGGACTACAGAAAGATTCACCTTTCTACCAAGAATCAGTGATGAATCCTTATAAGCATAAATCATATGCTAAAACTGATAACAAAAGGGTCAATGTGCTTGAGGATGACGATGATGAGGATTGTCCTAAACTATTTAGATTATTGTTTTTCTGTGGATGTAATAGGTCTCATGTACGCTATGAAGGATCTTGGTGTCATTTAGCTAAAGAAGTTCTCAAAGACATCCATGAAGGAGATTGTGGAAACCACACAGGAGGGAGAGCTTTATACTCAAAGACTCTAAGAACAGGATACTATTGGCCAATCTTGAAGAAGGATGCCATGTTGCATTCTCAAAAATGTGATGCATGTCACAGACACAACAACATCCTACACCAGCCTGCTGAAACATTGCATCCCATTATCTCACCATGGCCTTTCATGAAATGGGGGATGGACATAGTGGGAAAATTACCTAAATCTCTTGGTGGAAAGGTGTTCATACAAGTTATGAATGATTACTTCTCAAAATGGATAGAAGCCAAAGCATTTGTACAAGTCAGAGATAAGGAAGTAGTATCTTTCATCAAGAGAAATATCCTAACAAGATTTGGCGTGCCAGCTGAAGTTATTTGTGACAATGGATCTCAGTTCATCAGCAAAAGGACAACCAGTTTTTGTGAAAGCCGGGGAATCAAGATGATAACTTCAACACCTATCCATCCTCAAGATAATGAATAAGTAGAATCTTCCAACAAAATCATCGTCAACAACCTGAAGAAAAAGCTAGGAGAAAAGAAAGGAAAATGGGCATAAGAACTTCCATTTGTATTGTGGGAAGATAGAACTACCTCTAAGAATGCAACTAGCCAAACACCTTTCTCTTTGGGTTTTGAAATAGAGGCTATGCTTCCAGTAGAGATGGTGATGCCTACAGCTAGGAGACATCTTCAGGATGCAACTACCAACTCAGAATCTTCGTTGCAATATCTTGAAATAGTGGATGAACATAGAGATGCTGCTAAATTGACGATGGCAGCCTATCAACAAAGGATAGCTAAAGCATACAACAAAAGTATAAGGATATGAACGTTCCAAGTAGGAGACTTGGTCCCAAGAAAAGCTTTTCAGAATACTACCAACCAAGTGATGGTAAGTTGGCTCATAAGTGGGAAGGACCATGTTTGATTGTTTCTGAGGCTGGAAAAGGAGCATATTGGCTCTCAACCATGGAAGGTGAAATTCTACCTAGATCTTGGAATGCAATCAATCTAAAGTACTATCACATGTGAGGTATGAAAACATATATCTTTATTATTTCATTTCTTCTAACAAAAATTACAACTAAACATGGTCTAGAATATAGTACATCCTGAGAATTTTACGAAATCATCCTGAAAATGGAGCCTTGAAGTCTAGGGGGCTGGCCACCCTCTTCTACATTAAGATATCTTATACCTTCCTAAGGTTTAAAGGTTTTCACCTTTCACATTAGGTTAGCAACCCCGCCTGGAACGCACGTTATTTGTGTATATCTTTAGGATGGTGGGACAAGCTCATGTAATAGTGGCTGACAATCTCATCATTTTTGGAGTATACACTAAATCCACAAGGTATAGGCATTTTTCAATGTTTCTTTCTCGTATTTGGCCTAGTCGCTAGTCATCTTAGGCTGTAACGCTAGTTTATCTTTGGCCAAGACGCTAGTTATCCTCAAGATATCACATCAGAATGGGCTTGACCCCAGTTTCTATAAGGCCTTGTCGCCAGAATGTTAACTTTATTTACCTTTCTACAAGTTATCTTCAAAAATTATTGATAAACCTTTATCAAAATAGAAAATGATATCTTTAAGTCTATCTTAGAGATATAACAAATTAAACATTGGGGACATCTTGAAGTTGATGAAGACTATCCTAAGGATGAAAAAGAAGAAATCTTAGGAAATATCCTAAGGATAAACAAAAGAGAACTTGAGAAATATTCTAAGGATGATCCGAAGAGATCTTGGGAAAAATCCTAAGGATACAATAGGAATTGGGGACATCCTCAGGATAGAGTTAAACCTTTTCTCTAACACTTACCAGGATATTTTGAAGATTAATTGTTGAATTGGGAATGAAGGTATAACTATACAACTTGTATTATTGTATTCTGTGTTTGTTACTTAATAATATTGCAGGATGGTAAAAGAATAAGAAAGAACACAAGGATGTAGAGTCAAAAGATTGTCAGTTTTATTTATTTATAAAGGATGTCAACCCCTGGCTTCGTCTCAAATCAGGACCCATCCACCGGGGATCAACATCTAAGTTCTAGGACAAGAAAGATTTGGGGCTTCGTCTTGAAACTCAAGATCCCTCCACCCTAAACCTTTGATTGTTCATGCATGCATAAAAAGTAAATTGTTCAAACTGTTTACAAACCAAATTACCACAAAAACAACCACAAAATCCTAAAAAAGTGGGCTCCGGCCTAGTCATCGCATCAATCATCACCCATTGGTGCCTCCACCTCATACCCTTGGCCAGCTTAGCCACGATCACCTCAGCCTCCTTCCCAGCATCCTTAGGCTCCACTGGTGCATCCTTAGGATTTGCAGGAGGGACTGGCTCGTGAACCACCTCTTTCCCATCCAGGCTCTTTATCTTCTCCTACCAAGCCTTGATGTCCCATTCATCCTGGTTGAAGTTGGGATCTTAGCTTACAGGGCTATCTTCACCCTGGCCTGAAGAACAGAAACAGTGGTAGACTTCACAAGACCCTTCCTGTACTCCTCCAACTCCTTCTCATGCTCCTGCACCATCTTGACCTTCTCAGACTTGACCACTTTCAGCTCAGCCTCTACCTTAGCCAACTTCATCTCTATATATTTTTCTTGTCATGTGAAATCTTCTTCACATCCTCAAGAGTTTCCTTGGTGTCATTTAGCTCTTTCGCGGCATCATCCAGGTACTTCAGCAGATATTCATGTCCCTACAAGGAAAAGAAAACAGGTAAGTGTGTCATCATTAACATTTATTTGAAAATATTATTTTTATCCTCAGGATAACACTATACCTGGAGAGTGAAGTGGGAAATCTTAGCCAAGACATCCTCAGAACTGAGACCATCAAAGGGAGAGGTTTGTTGTACAGAGGTAGTAGCAGCCTTCCTCTTCTTAGAGGATGCCTGGGCCTTAGGCTTAAGAGGAGGAGGAGGAGGACTGGCCATCCTGGAGTTAGATGGACAAGTGATCTTAGCAGCCTTTATGACATCTTGGCTGTCTATCTCATCCAAGTCAAAGAAAGCATATTTCTTTGCTGAAAATATTAAAACACAAGTTTAGACAACATTATATGGACAAAACATCCTTAGGATGTAAATGGTATTACTTACCAGACATCTTAGTGGCTTGGCTGGGTGGTATAGCTTTCCGTTGCTTCAGATGCTCTTGCTGCCTGAGGTAAGTCAGTCACTTCCATAATTCTAATGAATGAATTAGTTAGAGGAGGAGCAAGCTTGGCAAAAGAAGCACCTGTTACATAAATTTTTTTCAGAATGTCAGTGATATCCTCATGATATAACTACAAAAAAGTTTTACATCCTTAAAATAAACATTATCATCCTAAAAACATGTTTACCACTTTTCAACCATGACATAAGGATATCATCCCCATAAGGAATGGAATCCCTTCCCATGAAGAAAAACTTTGACTTCCATGACCTATCTAACTTTATGACATTAAATAAAAAAGGAGGATCTTTATTGATAAGCTGAAGAACATAACGGTTTGACCCATGTGTTTCAACTTATAAATGTAAGACAGGTCTCGAATCTGTAGTTGGATGCCATGATTCTCGATGATCTTGTTACAGACCATCAAGATTCTCCAAACCTCAGGCATAGCCTGAGCATATGCCATCCTAGTAACATCAAAGAAGTCCTTGATGAACATAGGGAATGGATATCTCAGGCCAAGGTGGAAAGGCAGGTACAGGAAGCACACCCAAACAGAAGATGCAAAATCTGATTTTGCATAATGGATCATAAGGACGGATCACAGCAGAACTAGGGAAGGCCCCTGAGCTCCTCAAGATTTGGATATCCTTGTCTGTGAAGGATCAAACCTCTTGATCATGTTCCTTCAGCAGGTTTTGAGGGATGAAATCCTTGGGGACTCCAACACTTCCTGATGCCCTCGTTAATCTTTTACTCATCCTAAAATTTTTGTTTGAAAAGGTGTGAAAAATTGAAGAAGAACAGAGAAGAAGAAGAAATTACCTTTCTGATAATCTTGGTGTGATTATAAAGGAAGGATTGAAGTCTTGATATAGACGGTGAAAGGTGATGAGGTGTAACGGTCATCCCAAAATCATTGCCTAAAATATAGCCGTACATCCTGTCAGACGTCTAATCACTCTCAGAAGATAAGCATTAGAGTTAAAAATATTATTACCTGTTGAGATATTAACGGTAACATAGTTTTGGGGACAATTGTTGGTGGTGAAATCTTCTGGATGGAACTAACTTATATTTTGTATGTGACATCCTCAGGATACTAAAGGCAGAACATGATTCAGGATGACACTGCATATTATCTTATGTGCATCATGAGGATGGACTAATGAACTATCTTTTTATTATGATTACATGTATACTTAAACAATACCAAGACACATCACAAAGCTCCAACAGCTGTATTGACTAATTCCAAGTCAAAGGAAATGAAGATGACATCCTTCGCAAGTCTTTTATAAAGAAGTAGTTAATGTAACCGACGAACATTATTAATAGGCGGATATCTTGGAATGGAGGTTATGTAACGGTTGGAACTCGTAAAACTAGAAAAACGTTGAGCTGAAACAGTCCTCCTATAGCTGATTTTTAGGGACATCTTATCTAATTACTTGTACTATAAAAAGGGATGTGATGAATGAGATTAGGGCACTTGACACTTAGTTCTTGACACCGGATACTTACTTCGCAACAACTGAAACCATACTTTCTTTAGTCTTCACACACACAACATTACATTGTAATCATAGAAGCTCGTTCATATCATTTCCAATGTTGTAATATTTTTACCACATTTATATTAACAAACAAGGCAGGGGCCTAGACTCCTCCCGAAGTTTTGTGCCAGCGATCATCATTGATCAAGGTCTGTCCTCATACATTGAGTGTTGTTCTCTTGTTTCATTTCATTTACATTTGTTTATTGCACCTATGTATCAGACAGTTACATCCTCAAGATATAACTGTCCATCTAGACTAATTCCTTTGCTATCATGAACATAGTTGTCAATAATTGTTTCTTTGATATCCTGACGAGTCATCTTAAAGATACAAATGAGTTTTGAATATATTAAATGATTTTACCACTCTACCTCACATTTTCTAATTTGGAAAACAATGTTATTTTTACTAAGTAGTTTTTGACCAAAACAGGTATCATCCCTATTCGTATCAAATATCTTTGGAGATCGTCAAATGGTTTGATTAAAGAACATAGGTATGCTTTCTTCATAATGTTTCCTTTATTTGTATATATGCTTGCAAAGTGTTAGGTAAGCTTCATTCTTGGAGTATGGAATCTCTTTGGAATCTCTGCATCACATATTGGAGGTGCAAAACAAGACACCATGTGACATGCTGAGGATACTTCAGGGATGGGTTGCACTATCCCTGGTACACTAGATAACATATCCTTAATCTTTTGAATCTCTCTTGCCAATTGAGGGCATATAGCTTTATCCTGCAATGAATCAATATCGTTAGTAGCAAAAGTACTAGAACTTAAATTGTTACCAGGGTTATATCCTCGGGATGGTTCAGTTATATATCCTAGTTGTGGTCATCCTCGGTGTTGTAGTAGTATCAGAAGCAGAGAATATTGTATTCATGGGAATGAATTCTCCGTGATGATTTCCCCCAGAGATGGTGGAGTTGAAGTCCAAGACCCTGTGATGTATTGGTGTCATTACATCTTCAACTGGTCTCTTTGATGATGTTTTGAGAGATTGAATTTCTCTCATCAACATTTGGGTTGTTTCCTGCTGCTCCTTCATTTGATCCTTCACCAGTGTAAACATGGAAAAGAGCTCATCATTTGATAACAAAATAGGAGAAGCAGATCCAGATATGCCCATCCCAGATCTAGGAGGAGTTTGAGAACCATTTCGAACAACAGAATCAGAACTCTTAGACAATGCAGGGGGAGGTGGCAATGTCACATTTTTGGCAGAGGTTGAAGATGGCATGGATGAAGAAACATATTTTTTGTTGGAAGCCATCGTTTTCAAGACATTTGAAATAAATTGATTAGGGATAAATTTTAACAAAGATTTTGTTAAAAATAGCACCACTTTCCCCACGGTGGGCAACAAATTGTTTTAGTCAAAAGTTAACAAACCCAAATTAACTTTGTATTCCAAATCAGAAATGTGATATAGTGTGCTAAGATTGTTTGTTTTGTGTAAAATCAGTTGTATTCTGAGAATATAATCATTTAGAATATAAAAGACAAAGATATAACAGCTATGCTCGGGATGACAAAGTAAAAAGGATAAAACAGGCAATTGTATCCTCAGGATAGAACTTTGATAGAAAAATGTGATGAAGCTAATGAAAACAAAACAAAGCAACAGAAGAACACTAGATATACGAGGAAATCGGCATAAAAACCCTGGGAGGAGAGTAAATGCCCCTACCTTTGTTATTTTATAGATAGAAAAGAGTAAATACAACTTGAGAGAAAGTGTTGATCGAAGCGAATGTTACAAAGTGATTGTCGGTGTTTTTGTGTGATGAAATAGCATAAATGAACTAATAGAGTGTGTGAGTGCAGTAAAAGATGTGTCCTCAATCGATCAACCTTTCCTCCTATTTATATTGCAAGTAAATAACAATAATTCCGAGAAATCCGGCATCCTCAGGATGTTCACTGACAGTTGTTGACTATTTCAGCTCAACTGCTGCATAAGTCTTCAATTATAACAGTCATAAGCCTTCCTTGACGTCTTTCCCTTGTTGTTCACGCTTATTTAGAGTAGAATTATTCAATATAGTCGTTATATTAACTAATTCCAAGATTCCCACCTGATATCCTGAGGATATTATCTTCAGGTAGTTACGTTCTGACATTTTCTTCATCAAGAGACCTCTTTCACACGTTTTCTTCTTCCATTTTCTCCTCTTTTGACTAGAGCAGGGCAATAGAGCGTTAAGGAAGACCTTCAAGACTTAGTCAAAGGTAAGAGAGGAAAAAACGTTAGTATTCAGTATCCTGAGTCGGGATATCCCCAGAATGTTAGACTGGAACATCCTTAGGATGTTGACTTGAAATATCTTCAGGATATTAATCATGTTCTTTTCAAGCACATGGTTCAAGCAAACAACTAAATAAAACATAAGTTTTGATTTCAGCTCGTCAAGAGTTAAAATTCGAGAAATTCATTGCTTTTAAAAACTAAGGATTTTACATTCAAACTTCGTAATACTCGCTTGTTCAAATAAAAATTCCTAAAAAAATGGTGTCCTGTAACACATGCTTGAATCCGAAGTTCCATTCGTGAAAATCTATTACCTGAAAAACATGCATAAAGATTTGTCAACATAAAGTTGTACGTTCTTTGTCGTTTACCATACAAGTTGTTCACCCGACTTGTGGACCTTTGTGTCAGTTATATGTGGGCCATTACTTGTGCACGTGTTTTATGTGTACCTTGTAAAGTGTATGGTTTTTAAGAATTCCGGACATTTTATTGTAAAAACGTATCTCTTGTTAACAAAACAGGCCCCGCACGTCATCGTTGGTAGTGTAATATTTCCCAATCGAACATGTGTGGTGTTTTCTTGGAAAAACAAGTATTTTACATATGTTCTAACACTATAATGCCAAATGATAGTTTTAACTATTTTAACATATGTTCTATCAATAGCCAAAAATGTAACATAATACAAGGTTCTAAATTTGTGGCTAGTGATCAATACCTTGACTTCCATTTGTTCATGTGTGGGTGTACGTGGGATTGTGAACACGTGGGCATATAACACCATGTTAAAGTTGTGTATATTTTTGTATAAAAACAAAGTTATGTGAAGGTGTATATGCATATTATTTTTAGTTCCTAAAACGGATTTGTGCTAAAATACATGGCTCATTCATCCAAAACATGGCGCGTTTACTGAGTTGTGTTATACGTATTGGTCGATCTTAGGTGTGTGGGTGACTCGTATGCTTGTGTGCGAGTATAAATAGATTTGTATGTATGTAAGTTGTGACCAAAGTAACACTTAGGAAGATTGTGACTTCAAAATCATTTAGTTTAGGTGTGACTTGGGCGAATTACACAAGATTTTAAGGTTCGGGGTTGGGTTTGACATAGAGGCCGATTCATAGATGGTGTTCGAATGTTATGTGGTTTTTGATAATATACCGCAAGATTGAATGGGTGTCGAGTGATCTTGATTATCTTGGCCATCCTTGAGCTATGATCCGACTATGGGGTTCCCTCGTTCTCTTATGTTCCTCGGGTATATGTGTAATATCAAGATGGCTTGTGGGAGCTTTGATGGGGTCGGCCGATGTGAAAGAAATGGAGAGGTTTGAGAGGTTTGTTGTGAGATGTAGGTGCAAGGATCCTTGGTGGGTAATAAGCTCTTTATATAGGCCGATGGGGAGGTAGAGTGATGGTTGTTTATGGTATGTTGACATTGATTGGAAGGTGATAAGTTATAGTGGTTTCCAAATCCATAAAAAAAACTTGATACATGGATGCATGCATTACAAAGGTGTAGGCTGATGACTATGAGGGTTAGGATGGTTCTTTTGGCTAGACAATTCTCCTAAGAATTGAGGTCGAAAGAGGTAGGATCCTAATTCATCAAAGATTTGGTGTCATATGGGTGTTAGTGTAGATAGTGATGTATCATTGGACAAGGATTGATCCATGCTCCTTTTTGATGGTTGCTAGTTGCCTTCTTGTTGTCCTCCTCTGGGACCGATTTATTTACATACAAGTCTACACTTTGGGAAGTCAATCTTGCTTTTGAAAGATGACTAAGGATGATGAGGTCTATAAAAGCCAAAGCTAGGATTAGTTGTTGATTTTTGTCTTTATATGGCATGCATGCAAGGTGAGGACAAGAATCAAATCGTGTTTGTTTGTGTGTATGTGGTGGCGGCCGAGAATGAAAGAAGGAAAGAGGTAGGTTGTTTTTTTATCCATGTAAGGTAGTTAATCTCCCATAGGAAAGTGTTTTTAGTATCCAATTTGGTATATAGGAAAAACAAGACAATGATCTATCATCCTATACATCATACGCAGGTGTGTGTGAGAGTTTGAGTCCTTGCCACTTGTCCATGATCTAATATTGTGTAAGTGAGGAATAAGACAAAGTGATGATCTTTCCTTGCACTAGAATCGATTGGAGCAATCAATAGGGTAAAAAGGGATAGATGGACTTGGGTATGAAGGTGTATTGAATTTGGTTTGTATACTAATTTGGTGTAAGCATGGATGTCATCCATTGTGTACACACACATATAAATATATATATATATATATATTAGGAGGTGTATCCATGTCTAGTCCCTATCAATGACAAGATCTCTTGGTGATTTGGACATAGGTCATTCGACTTATCATGTGTGTTTAGAGTGTTATGGGCATGAAGCCGGTTACATCTATACTATATTAATAAGCATATACCAAGGGCAAAAATGGCCATTTACCACTTTTAAGAGATGTACAATTGTTAAAGCCATATGTACAATCATTTTAAGCATGGACTCTTGAATGTTATCTCACCAAACCCTAAAGCACAACATACATCCAGCCGCTTCTTTGTCATTTTGTCAAAACCCTAAAACTCCATCTTCTTTGTCGCTCTCCCTCTTTCTCACATCGCCACACCGAATCCGTCTCCCTCAACCTACTTCTCCACCTCCTCCAGCCAAATAACCAACCACCGAATCCGCCTCCCTGTGTTCGAACAAAAAAACGGTATGTCTTCTTATGTTTATCGATGTTTAAATATGTTTGACACTCACAAAAAATTCTATAAATAGTTCGTACTCACGGTGAGAAGTTTGATTCAAATGAATTGGAAAGTCAAGTGAGAAAGATGGTAAGAAGGCATGTGTTTTAGCACTTGATGTTTTTTAACCCTAAAATAGTTTTCCCATAAACCATTTAACCTAAAATCCATCCTTTTTTTACATTGAACCTGAAATTGAAGAACCTTTAAGCCAAACTCAGCCTTGTACGTGAAATTTAAGAACCCCTGAGCCAGAACTAGCTACTGTGACTTGGATCTAAGAACCCTAAAGCCAAATCAGTCATACATGAGGTGGGATTTTCTCATATGATATAAAGAAAGATGTTGTTAGCGTTTACTCTTTGGATATTCAGATTAGTTGTAACTCATATGGTACCAATCAAATGACAACTTGCAGAATTCATGGCTAACTTTTCTTTATTTAAATGCAGGTGCCATTGAGTTAAAAAGAAAAGGGAATCCTTCTACAACAAAAATTAACTAGGTTCTTTTAAGTAATCATGTATCTTATAGTGATTTAATTTTTGTTTTCTATGAATTATGTCTACCAATTTTCACATATGACTTCCATGATTCCATGCCATTTGATGGAGTCATAATTAGTGTTATGCAGCTAAATTAACGCTTTTTAATGTTCTATAATATCATGACTTTATTTCAGTAAAATTGATTTTATTTTTAATGTTCTTTGTTTTAGGTGATATATGTGGATCGATACTCATATCAAGCAAGAAAGCAGGTTATACATCAAATAAAGGTTACCAACAGTCATTTCTTATTATTCTCTTTAGTCTTTATATGTTATTCGATTTCATGTACAATTGCTCTTTATTAAAAAGATAGTCACAAGTTCCCCCTGTTTTTTTAAATATGCTTTCTTGCCAATATAGGCTCATTTACCTAATACAATATGATTTTTTAGAAGTAGGTCATTTATATAGAATTATTGTTACCAACTTTACATTTTTGTTTCTAATAAGAGATTAATTTTGATTTTGTTAATTATAATTACATCACTTATTAAGCTTCTTTTTATATCAAGCACGGAAGAAGGTAATACATGAAATAAAGGTTACAAACAGTCACTTCTTATTATTCTCTTTACATGTTATTCGATTTCATGTACAGTTACGCTCTATTACGAAGACAGTCACAAGTTTCCCCTGTTATTCTCATTTTAACTAGTATAATATGAATTTTAAAAGTAGGCCATTTGTGGCCGAATAATAAGTCAAATTACCACCAACGTCCATGGGGATCTTCATCGGCTTTGAATCTTGTAACATGTTCTTGAGGAGGTTTATCTTTATGTCTAAAAAATACTGCAAATAGTCAGCGGTTTTTTTTAATATTTGCTGACAACAGCAGATGAACATACTTAGAATAAATTTTTATTAGCATTTATTATTGACAGTTAACGCTGGTAATAATATTTTCTCTTAGAGGGACGACATATTGATTATGGCAAAAGAGATATCTCATAAATATTTGAGATTTGACAAGCTAAATCAGTATTTGAGAAATAAATATAAAAAGGCAAGAGTTAAAATTTATGTAAACATAATAATGGAAGTTCATGTTTTCATTTATTATTTGAATATTGTTCAGCACATGACTTGATTGTGTGGTTAGTTATAAATGTTTTCAATAACTTGATTGTGTCGCTTGAATCACTTTAGAGTCTGTTATGTTTCTGTTAGTGATTCAGGTAAGCCTTCTTGTTTGGTGTTTATACAAAAGATGTTTCATGTGATCAGGTCCACCCATTCTGTCCTTGAGGATGTTGATATTGCCACCAACATTTGGATTACCAACGGTCATCCAACATGATCCTAAGAAGGTATTGAACAAGTAAAATTAATCTTTTCAGTTTTATATTGATGTTTTAGTTGAAGTTTTTATTTAGTAAAAGGGCAATAATAAAAATAATTGCTCATTAAGTGTTTGACTTACGCATATGTTCTTTTATGTGTTTGATTGGAACTCCATACGCACTTGTGTATGATGTTGTTTTAGATCAGTTTGTTGACACTGGTGTCTTTTAAGATTCTTGCAAGACCTATAGTTACGACAAGATTCCATGAGTACGGTGATTTTCTTGTGAGCAAAGGTGAGTAACTTGTATTTGATGTTGTTTTAGATCTGTTTGACTTACGCATATTCAGTTGGAGTAACGCAAACCTAAAAATTTTGTGATAATCACTAGCACAAAAATACTATTATTTTTAAATACTTGTTTTAAAACTATTTTAGGTTTAGATAATCACTAGCACAAAAATACTATTATTTTTCACTCTTGATTTAGCTTATTATTAATGTTGTTTTCATGTTCTGAGCTGCTATTAAGAAGTATTTAAAAGTTCGATCACTGTTGCACTATTTAATGCCATTTGTGTGATTGTTCAGATGCTAGAAAAATGATGAAAGAGGGTAGAGTGTACAAAATATTGAAAGAGTGCAACCTATAGAAGTGGTTTACTCTCACTGACTTCCTAAAATAAAGAACAATTGCAGACTAGAAAATGGTCTGCTCACACTTTTCACTGCAATAGTGCTTTAATAGGGTCAAATGGTATACACTTTTTCATGAAATTTGAAAATGTTAGTGAGCAGACAAATATTTATTTTAGTTTTAAATTTTAATTTTTAACTTTTAGTTTTGGTGTGTATTGTTTTAGGTAATGGTTGGTTACAAGAGAAGAGAGTGGAATATTGACGCTATTCAGGTCGCGCCGCACTTTTTACTTCCATGTTTGACTTAATAGTAATAAAAATGAGTGTAATATAAAAATAACCAATTTTTCTTCTATGTTTTACTTAATAGTTGGTTCTTAGGGATTTGATTCCTTTTAGGATTCTAGAAAATTGTGAAAAGTGCATAGGGTACACAATGGTGAAAGATTGCAGCAGAAATTGGACTAGCTCACACTGATTTTCCAAAATCGTGAAAGACTGCAACTGGAAATTTGGTCTGCTTTTTCATAGGTTTTTCTTCCCACAATACAGACAAAATTGTGATTAAGGGTAAAATTGCTTTGCTAAGAAGTTGCAATAATAGACAAATTGTGATTTGTAGATATGTGATTGTTAGAAGAAATGTCAAATTGCTTGTTTTTTGTGTCATCAAATTAGGAATCATGGTTTGTTTTGGCTATAATCTTAAAACATATAAAAGTAAAGTATATGAATGCTGCCTTGCACTATCTTAGTAATACAAGTCCCTAATATATAAACTGAATCATGATGTTAGTTATCGGTAAGGCTATGCTATCAACTTACCCGGGGACGAAGGCTACTGTAAGCCGTTAAGAGCTTTACGCCCTACCGATCGAAGGTTGTATGATGATGATGGTGTTTGGATTGTGAAAACAGAATTTATCTAAATGGTTGTGCAAGAAGGGTGCACACATTATACTGACCCACTTCATGCAATATGGCACGTCGTTAAAAATTTTCCACCTTCAACTCAACAACCAGGTGCAACTAGGCTCAGCAGTTTGTTGTAAATCAATGATATCAGAAAATGACAAACAAATCGGTTTACTTTTGCTTCACTTGAATAATGCCTATTGTTTCTAATTTTTACTATCAATTTCAGCCAACAACCTGAAACTTCAGCAACTTCACCACAGCAAGGTAGCAACTTCAGTCAACAAGCCCGAAACTTCTACCAACAACCAATTCTAATAGAAAAAGGTGTTGACCTGTTTGAGATAAAGTCATAAAACTTCAGCCGAAGAAACGTTTCACCAAAGCCCATTTTGTCCAGACCTAACCTGGCTGTTTTTCAGTCTTAACTGTTAATATGATGTAATGATTTGCTCTATATGTAATATGTATAGTTAATGTTTTCTAACGTTCTGATCTTATATAATCCTTCTTCATGCTAATATGATAGGTTGCTCAAATATGTGCCAACTGCGGAGTGAAAATAGAGGAATACTTCTCTGTAATTTGCAAGATCTATGATGATGATCTAAGAACTATCTACTTATTAGTCATTTATATAGCGATAAATTAATTCATATGAAAACCTTTGTACATTATACCAATTTT
The DNA here is from genome assembly GCA_030844895.1 of Ambrosia x helenae. Classification (NCBI taxonomy): domain Eukaryota; kingdom Viridiplantae; phylum Streptophyta; class Magnoliopsida; order Asterales; family Asteraceae; genus Ambrosia; species Ambrosia x helenae. Next base: position 1,739 of record JAUTDX010005444.1, on the reverse strand, counting down.
TGTTGTGTTATTGTAACTCTGCACTCCCTGACATAGATTTCAAAAGGACCAAATTCTTTACAATGACCGGAATTTGGAAGTTTGTAAGAACAAAAAGACATCGCTTCTGAATTTAAAATAATTATGTATCACTTAAAGTAAAATCAACTATGTATATATCATTGGTATCCTCTAATTAGAGGTGGCAATATAGGTGGGAACGAGCTATAGTCGAGTACGAGCTATAGTCCAGTACTACACACACTACAAAAAAAATTGACATCTAGTGACATACAAAAACTGCCACAAAATAACAAAAAAGTGCCGCTAAATACCACTCTAGGAATGGGCGGCACACAAAATAAGTGTCACTAGAATTGCTAACACTAAAGCCTTTTAGTGACACTTTTTCAATGTGCCGCACAAAGTTTTAGGCTTTTAGTGGCACTTTTTTTTGCCATAATAAGTAATCCTAGTTATATATCCATACTAGTTTTAGTGGCACAAATTTTGTGTAAGTAAAACTTCTAGTTGAAATTATGTACTATTTTTAGTGGCACCTAATTTTGCGACAAAATCACATTATTTACAGAATAAAATATAAATAAAAGTTCGATAAAATTGTAAATGTAGACACCCTAATATTATAACTTCAATAAAAAGTTCGATCCGAAATGTATGTCAAACATTAGCAAAAAATTGCGTAATAAGGGGGTGTTTGGGATTGATTATTCAAAACAGATTATGCGTTTTGGAAAAGCAGGGGTGGAACTGCTTATAGATTATTGCCTTTTGGTAACCTAAAAAACTGATTATCTGCGTTTTCAAAACGCAATCCCAAACACTAAAAACTGATTATCTGCGTTTTTAAAACGCAATAATCTAAAAATCAGATTCAAAACGCAATCCCAAACACCCTCTAAGTAACATTCCAAATCTATACACAAGTCTAAAATTTCTTTTGGGTGAGAATTTCACTATCATAAAACTTGGCTCCAAAGCTTCTCATGATATCTACGATGTCATCAACTATGTAAATAAGCATCAGACTCTTGCATGAAGAATTTTCAAGATGTAACTGTACAAGTTCTTGTATAACTTCCTCAACCTGTAAAAAATATGGTTTGGATGGTTAACTCACATGTTCCAACATGATCAATGAACCAATTTATATTCACTAGTTTTGATAAAATGATTACAACTAGTTTTTTACCCGTGTCGCGCGTTGCGGCGACAACGGGAATTTGCTATATGCATGATATATAGATATGTACAACAAAAATTACGTGAAACATATATAAACATGGAGTTGGATATACAACATTTTCGATTGGGATGTTACAAAAGTTGTGTTTTGAAGGAATTAAATTTGCTCATGATTTTGTGGGTAAACAGTGAACATAGCAAGGGAGAAAAGTTCAACTTTAAAAATACTGATTTTCTTATAGGCTATCCTGATGCTGTAAGGCATATATGTTCACCAACCTGAAAACAGAACTAATGTAAAAAGAATTAATAAATAAAATAAACATATGCAATGTGACAACTCGGTCGTAGGGCCCAAAATTTTTTCGCGTCTAAAAGAATTATACTAAATAAATCAACAATAAAATAATTTTGTATACCAAATGTGAAGCCGAATCGACGAATTATTTAGTTGTTTTGACAAATTAGAACGAATACGCGATGCGAGATTGAACAGACACACGTTAACAAACCCGAGTCCGAATGATGATTAGTCATCACATTGGGGACATTGT
>JAUTDX010005443.1:0-27512 GCA_030844895.1 Ambrosia x helenae | reverse complement strand
TTTAACTGGTGCTAGCGTAGAAGACATTATAAAAACAAAAGAAAGCCTTAGGGATTCTTTCAAGATTAAAGACTTAGGTGAATTAAAGTACTTCCTAGGAATAGAGGTTGTGTCTTATGATACAAGCCTTTGTTAATCCCAAATGAAATATTGTTTAGACCTTTTAACAGAATATGGCATGCTTGGATGTAAACCTCTTACCAACCCTTTAGAGCCAAATCATGTTCTAAAAGCCTTATGTAATGAACATGCATCTGTTTTGACTAATATAACTTATTATCAAAAACTGGTTAGTAAATTAATTTACCTATCACATACAAAACCAGATATATCATATGATATGCATTATCTAAGTTAACATATGCATAAGCCCACTGAAGGGCATTTGAAAATGCTATGAGGTTGTTAAGGTACTTGAAAGGTGCTCCGGAAAGGGTATCTTGTTCAAAAGGTCTAACAATTTTGATCCTGTTACTTATTCTGACTCAGACTGGCAAAGTGTCTTTACTAGGAAATTACTTACTGGATATTTTAGGTATGTTTGGCAAAGAGCTTTTAAGAGCTTTTAGGAGCTTCAAGCTTCAAGCTTTTAAGAAAAAACTCCTACTCAACAAAAAGTCTTGTTTGGTTGAAGTAGTTGGACGCTTTTAGGTTGGAGAAAAAGCTCTATAGTGAAAAGCTACTAGTACTAGTGTTTAAGAAAAAGCTCTACTAGCTACAAGCTTTTAACAAATACCCATTCTATTTTAAAAATAAAATAAAAACCTCTTTACAAGCTTTTAATTATGCCCATTTGGTCATTTATATACATTTTATTAAAAGCTCCAGCTACTTTGCCAAACACCAAAATATAATTAAAAAGCTTCCAGCCACCAGCTAGTTTTGCCAAACATACCCTTTATTTTCTCGAGTGGTTCTTTAGTTTCATGAAAAAGCAAGAAACAATCCATTATATCCAGGTCATCTGCTTACGCAGAATATAGATTCTATGTGTTCTGCTGCATGTGAGGTTTTATGGATCGTAAATCTATTGTCTGAATTGAATATCCGGGTTAGTTTACCTGTTTTATTGCATTATGATAGTACTGTTGCGTTGTATATAGTAGTTAACCCTTGTATTTTTTGAAAAAAAAAACAAAGCATTTTGAGTTAGATCTTTTCTTTTAAGAGATCTTGTTTCAAAAGAATTGATCAAAACTTGTAATGTAAAATCTGTTGATCAATTAGCTAAGGGGTTGAATCCAGGGCAATATGTGCAGTTGTGTCATTCTATGGCAATGTTTGATCCTTTTAAGTGTCAAAATTGAGCGAGGTGTTAAAATTGATAGTTGACTTTCAGTTTTAAACATAAAAGGTAAGTGTTTCTTTATTTAAGTTTGTTAAATTTGTGACTTGAATATTTTGCATAAGTCTAGTTTCAGGTACTGGGCCGCTGATTGTGTATTGGGCTGCTGGTTGTGGGCTGAAGATTGCTTTTGGGTAGCTGTTCGTGTTGATGGGCTTATGATGCTAAGTTGATCCAATAGCTTATAGCCTGGGCTAGTTGTCCAGGTTTGGTGACCGACATAAGTCTCATTAGTATATAAAGAAGAGAGAAAGGGTTTCAGAGTTGGTTTTGTTGAAATATTATTTTTCACCCACATACTTTCTCTCTCTTATATCATTTTCCAGATTCTTCATCCCTGGATCTAGGGTTTCATCTGTCTTCTCGTGTACTGCAATCATCTTGGTTTCTGTTTGAGTTTGAGTTTGTGTTATCTTAGGCTATGAAACATTATTTAGATCGAATAGTTGATTCTCTGAGTCAATGAGTCTATTATTTAGGTGATAGGGGCATTTTAAGAGCCTGTTTATGTTTGGGTTTAAAACGTTTTTGGTTTGAGAATAATATTCGTATTTTTTAGTTTGATATCATGTTTTTGACACTCTCCACCCCTCTCTAAACTTCTTTCCACTTGTTTGATCGAAAAAAAACCCCTCTGGAACACAACTTTCTTCTCTTTCATTCCATTTCTTTCAAAAAAAAAACATCTTCGTAACACAACCATGTTTTTCCATCCACTTTTTATAAATATTTCAGACATCATTAATCCATTAGAGACCTTTTTCATCTTTGACCATTTATGCAAGTGCATTCACTCTTGAAAATTTTTGGTACATAACGTTTAACATTTACCAAATCATCGACAACATCCAATTAATTTCCAATTCACAGTGTACCATTCTTATACATAGATACATCATGATAACATCCAATTTATTTCCAATTCACAGTGTACCATTCTTATACATAGATATATCATGAACGAAAGTGATGGCGAGTCCTTACTTAATAAACCAATATGCCGACCAAAATCATAAAAATAGAAAAACACAAGCTCCTTGTAGGCTGATAAACATAAACGCCATCACCATCGGTTAGGTAGAAGACTTTGGAGCATCACACTCTTCATGAACTTTAACACCATCACAAAAGACCGATAGACTACATTTAATCTTCCGTCGTTAAGCCAAATGACCATTTGTGAAAGCAAACATTGGTGTTTAGATTAACTGAATCCATAGAAATTGTAACAGAAACTAGATCTATCATTTGACTCGAACAAAATGAACACACACTACAATTGGTCTTTCTTTAATAGAATTGTTTATGTTTATTTATCTAAAAAAGTTAAATCTTTTTGGATAAAATTAGTTTGATCTTTACAGATGGATAATGAGTAATGGTCCAACAAGTCGACAAAATATGATAGAAGCTTCCATATCCAAAGTCTACATACAGCAACTCGTTCACAACTTCTATCGCCCACGCTAAACGTCTTACCTTCTATTATTTTATCCATCAAACCTTTTCTCAAGATTTTTAAAGTCCTTAAAACTATCTAAAACCACTGTTTATATTAATCATAACATCATTTATTATTTAAAATTTTTAATTTTAATTAATACAATCGAAACATGTTACGCAAATAAAAAGGGTTCAAACAAACAAACAAATAGTAAAAACCAAACACTTACCGATCCAACCATAGTTGTTGAAGACTTGAAGGCGCAAGTCGTACTCAATGAAGGCTTTTAATAAGTGTGGGGCATAGTCTAAAACTCTAAATACCAATTTTAGAGGTTTTTAGACATGTTTGGGATAGGAGCTAGTTTATTTAGGCTATTATTAGTGCGTGCCTAGGTGAGCTTGACAACAGAAGATCCAACTAACGCAACTGGTTTAGTTTTTATAGTTTTCCAAAATCGTATATAACATTTCGACCTAAACTTTACGCTAAAACAGTCCATGTCAAGTATAACTTCTTGTTGAAAATTTAGTGAAAATGTTATTTTTCACAAAATATAGGAAAATGAGTTTTTCCTAACTTTGGACTAAAATATATATTTGAAACAGATGTTTATTTATATATTTTCTTTGTGGGTTTAGTTCTATGTTGTGAGAGCTTCGCAACGAACCAAACCATGTCCAAAACGGAGCTAAGATGAATGAGATATCGATGCTCAAAGATTGGTGAATGATGCAGTTAATGCTGAAATGAAACAAAGTGGAACTTGTCCCACATAGGAAGAGTGATGATATCATGAGTGGTATAAACGGAGGAACACTCCTTCCTAATTGTTTCATGGGATCTTCACACTGTGGAACTCGCGAAAGGGTCTGCACCCTAACTCGCACCACAGCGCGTGGCGTGGGCGATGGGCGTAATGTGGCGCTTTGATGGCGCACTTTGCACTTCGCATCACCGCGAGCCGCCTTAGTATTTTTGAACACAGGCTCGTGTCCTTAGCATAGGATCAGTGGCAGGTGATGCGCGCGAGTACGAGCTGAGCACCAGGTTGCGCCCTGGCTGGTCTGCGCGGATGTTTCCGCGCAGGCGCTCGAGTTACGTAGAACGGTAAAAGACGTTCTGCGCAGTAGCGCGTCCCAGCTTCACAGTGTGCGCATGCGCCCAGGTGACACGTGCGCGCGGAGACTCCAGCTCCTCAGCAGCATCAGATCAGAAGTGTAACTGTCCAGTCAAGCAGTTTCGTCTGAAACTTTAAGAACGTAATAAAATGCCATTGAAGACGTTCAATGACATTTATTTTCGTTTTAATGCTTTCCGAAACTGATTGAAGATTGGACTCTATAAATACCAAAGAGAGACCTTGGTTGAGACACACCTTTACACACTGTTCTGAAATCACCTCTCTTGTCTTCTCCAGCAATCTGTTCGTGTTCTTCCTGCTGTTCAGGTACATTTCGGGTCAGAGCCAACTCCGGCAGCACTCTTGCTGTTCCGGCTGTTGTACCCTGGGAAACAAAACGAGTTTTGATAATAGACTCGGAATTTGTTTTAAGGGCCCCGTGTTCAACACGATCCTCAGCTTTTACATTTTCTGCTTCTACTCCTTTCTTGTATTTTTGTTTCTTTTAAGTTGTAATCGTATTTAATTTCTGCATTCGTTTATTTATTTAGTTGTAATCGTAATATATATATTGTTTATTTATTTTATATACGAGCGGTTCCTACACTTCTACCATTCTAGCACTAAATAGACTGTTTCAACAACAAATTTATAGAGTCAGCCATAAAAAAAAAGGTTCTATCTCAACAAAATCTGTACATACAAGAACTCAAACTACAACAAACAAAGCACAAAATTACAACACACCAAAACAAAACCTGCTTAAACCAAACCATAGAGTTGAGGAACAAATGAGAACCACTTGAAACCACAGCTCCATTTATGAGGAAGAGAAGGACACTGAGGCAACCAATGCCATGTTCTTCTTGACACTTTATAATACAAAACTTCAGGCCATGTATAACAACACACACAGATCATACCTTCATGCCAGAAACAATATATATGCTCATAGTTATGGTAGCAAACAGATCCAAATTTCCTGCACATCATCTCCGGCACGCTCTCAATCTCGTTCCATCTCCGTTCGTCTTCGTCCAATTCCCAAATCTTCATTGTTTTTGATATCCCGTTCGTTCCGGTTCCACCAAACATAAACAATTTGTTACTAGTACCGTTACCTGTTGGTCCGACAGATCAAATAATCAGATCAAACACGAACACTAGATATTTGAGAGACAAACCACGACCTTTATATCATCAAATGAACTTAACGAAGTTACAAATAAAAAATGAACAAATAAAACAATAGCCTAAACCTCTACTAAAGTTCATCCCCAAGACTTTAAACAAGAGCCGAGTTTTTAGGGCGACGACTTAAGACCTAGTCTCCCTGCGGGCCAGGATTTTTAAAATTTTTATATAAGTAAAATCTATATACTTTGTTAAAAACTTAAACCCATTAACATTTTATTAATTTTAAGCTTCTTATGCACTAAAAAACCATTTTAAAATAAGCAAATTACTCTTATACACATCACTACCCATTACTAAGCAATAAGTTTAAACACATTTAAAATTTGTCCAAATGTTTAAACTTAAACCCAATTAAAGTTGCAACCAATTTTTTTAATTGCTAACCTAATTTTTTTCACAAAAAATCAATTACAGTAGGATGACAGGCAAACAGGCAGTAAGCTACGCCCTTACACCTTTTTGAATTGCAAAACATATCCCATTAAAAATTGCCCTAACAAAGGCCCTATTTTCTCTACTCGCCAAGTCCCAAAACGCTTTGAGGATTCTCGGGGACTGACTCTGCTTTAAACCTTTCCAATTAACTAAAACAAATCAAACTTTAAACAAAACAAACCCGTAACTTTACTACTAATTCAAGATTAATCTTCATTACCTGCGTCGGTAACCGCGGCCGCCAACCGAACAAACGTGAGCTCCTCGGGCAAATCAACATCCAAAATCTCCCAACATCCTCTATTCAGATCAAACCCGACAACCAAAAACGGTTCACGGGTCGCAAAATACAAGGACCCATTAAACAACACACCTTGTTGATGATAACTATCACCCAACGTCCTTTGAATCCCATCATATCTACTCCAACCACGTGATCTGAATCATAAACATAGGCATAATTATTCGAAGAAGAAGCAGACGACAAACAAAACAGTCTGTACCCGTTCGTGTTCGCAACTAACGTAAGCAGTTCAAACACGAACGGGTACTCAGGAAACTTAACAGTCCTAGAACATCTAGAAAGAATATTATAAATAAGGAAAGATGAGTTGGAGGAGTCAGGTACGGACGAGAAACACAAAAGACACGTGGCGGATGTTAAAAGTGGTGTGAAGGATAAAGAGCGGGGTAAAGGGAGGCCGTAGGTACGCCACGTGGATGAAACGGGTGTCGTATAAGAGGTAGGTGGTGACTGAGGATGGGATAATAAGAGGAAGGAGGATATGGATGTATTAGCATACTTGGAGATGAATAGTGGGGAGAATAATAAGGAACGGAAGTATTTGCATGTGGGACGGAGGGAGATGAAGGTTTTGATTGGGAGTAAGGAGAGGATGCGTTCGAGGAGTTCGATTGGGAGTTTGGACCAGATTTTGCGGTCTAGTGGTTGTGGTTGTCGGTGATGGTGCTTGGTGATGTACATTGGAAGGTGAAGAAGAAGATGAAGTAGGAAGGTATGTCACGGCTTTGTAACGAACTTGGAGGTTTAGACTATAGAGTAGTGGAAAAGTTCGCATATATGTTATTAGGTTTGAAGTTATTCTAAAGGATGTAACAAAAATTAGAAAGCGAGAAAAATATAAAAAATATAATAGATTATTAAATATGACACAAAGAGTTATAAAATATAACACAGTGCTAAAAAAATATAACACAATACTGAAGAAAAAAGATACAATGAATTAAAAAAATGATACAATGATGAAAATAAGAAAAAGACACGATGATACATAAAAGACTAAAATGATATAATGCATATTCTAAAAACTACAAGCTAAAACCCAAAAAAAAAACGAAGACTTAAAAACTAACGTCGCAGGGTTCGATAAGACGGTTACAATGCCACTTGAATTAGTTCAATCGAGTCCGTTTGATAACTTTCCTATAACTTCATATTTTACTTTCACTGTGTATTTGATCCTAACCCTATTTTATTATATCTATTTGTTTGATTGATGGTTTGGGTTTTAATTAAGCGGGGAATAGGCACTACCCTTAAAGTTTTTTACTTGATTTTAAATCAATTATGCAATATCACATTATTTCACTGATTTACTTTATTGAAACACTTTTTTGGAGGCAGCACTCCATTAAGTCTTTTATTTATTTTCATTTAAATACAAATCTAAACTTTTTTTTTAAATTCACACGATTTTATTATTTTACCATCAAACGGTCAGATTTTTATTTATTTTCTCATAAACCGTCCCACCCAACACGGTTAAAAATATGTATGTGCATTAAAACAGTCTCATCTAACGGTCAAAAAACTTGAATTTTACATGCAATACGGTTGAGAATTTTTTGTATATAAACCATCATACCATGGTGGTGAAAACACACTTCAAAATCAACACCCACACCCTTCAAAATGACGCGTTGGACCGAAATGAAGAAATCGCTCTGGTTGTGTGCGTTAATGACGCACAAAACGACCAATCCTTGCAACGCAAACCCAGCCAAGGCTCAGGGGGGAGGGACACAACGGTTCTGGGACCGTGTGTGTTGGGCGACTCCAACCAACAAGTCGGCCAAAACGACCGCACAATCGAGAGCCTGCAGAAGAAATGGACCTATCTCAACAACAAATGTGATGGGTGGACCACCTGGTATGAGCACACCATGAGCCGGCACCCGGGCATTGTCCGGAGTTGGCTGTGGAGTTCACCCAGGTGAGCTATGCGGTTCGTTACCGCGCTACGTTTGACCATGTCTAAGCATGGCAACTCATGTGTCAACTTTAAGCTTTTTTTTATGTTTTGATGTATTTTTATTATGTTTAATATTAATGAATTATGTTTTATGTTTTAGTTTATTTTTTCATTTAATTATGTTTTAATTTATTTTTATTATGTTTAAAACGCACGGTTTAAATAAAAAAATTGAATTATATTAATTCAAAAACAAAAAATGCACGATTACCAGCCTGTTAGATAGAACAAGAAAACAGTTCACGGGACCACTACCAGCATGGGTGGCGACGGTGTTACCGTGCTGATAGTGGGATACCGCGACCAATTCGGTTGGCGCCCCGTCTCCCTAAGAGTAATTAAATCATGGGTTTAATTGGTATTAGGTTAGAATTGTTAGAATTTTGTGTATTACACGACTTTGAGTGAATGTAATGTCATATACATATACTTAGTTAGAAAACTATTTATATTTTTAAAAAACTTGTGTATTTCTCTGGTTGAATATACATGTGTATTACACCAACATAGCTATCAGATAATATTATAAATATCCATCAATTGTGGCCTAGTGGTAGGAGGCCTTTGTTTTCATTCATGAGACATGGGTTCAATCCTCACAAGTCTCAATTTGATGGATATTAACCCCCACCATTGTGGTGGGGTATGTGTTGGGAAGTGATGGAGAGACACTTGATCCTTGTGGTCATGGGTTCGACTCCTGATCCCTTCAGGTTTTACCGGTTCACTACCGTCGTGCCTTCGGGCGGGTATGCAGGCCGGGTTTTCCCTGGATCAGGAGACGGGTGGACCGAAGGGCTCTGTCCGTACGGACTAGAGGCTGTCTGGGGCCCCTTTCGGCCATTGGGGGCCGCGTACAGAATACCCGGCAATACTTTAGTTGATCTTTCAAAAAAAAAAAAATTATAAATATAATTTGATACTTTATTGTATAGACAACTTGTAATTTTAGTGTACGCAATATACTATTGATGAAATTATTAGTGTTTGTACAAGTTATTTGATACTTTATTATTATAATTATTATTGTTTATATCCAAATAATGTATTTTTTATTATTACTAGATTATCTCACGATGTTTCTTGAGATAGACAAATCTAATATGAAGGGACAAAATGTGTGTACTATAAAAAATGAATATGTCATTTTTTCAATAATTTTTTTAAAAGATCAACACCCAATAACTCATAAAACCTACTTCTAGTTTTACGTGTGCACATCTTGCTCGAGTGGAGTTTTTGGACATCTTTGCCACTTCCTCAAGACATTCTATAGCTTTGATGTGAACATGAAAAAAAACAACCAAATCGTCCAACGTGTCGGACGGTTATGAGTCCTCCAGCGACGGAGACTATAATCACATGAGTCATCCACCACAACTCCTGTTCCATCACTGCTACGCATGATACTCATGCGTACGAAGACGATGACATGGTAAAACCTTACAGACCAAGGACCTTCACGGAGAAATCAAAATTTGTTCCTCGTATCGCGTTGGCCCCTATCCCGAAACAAGTGAAACTCACCAGCAGGATCGGCAAGTACGATAGCCTGCGTGACCCCGATGATCATTTGCACGACTTTAAGTGTGCGGGGAGTGCGGTAATCTGGTCAGTTCAAGTTTGGTGCCATCTATTTGCCGTAACGCTAACAGGAGCTACAAGAGTTTGGTTTGACAACCTCCTTGCGGGGAGCATTACAGATTTTGACGATCTTATCGCCAACTTCGGGAATCACTTCTCCCACCTACAGAAACACAAGAAGGACAAGCCTCATGTCCTTTTCCGCCAACGCAATGATAACGAGTCCATCGAGGACTTCATTGTGCGCTACAACAAAGAAGCGCTACAAATGGGGTGCGGAGAAGAACTCACTCGCGCTGGTTTCATTCAAGGCGTCTGCAGTGAGGAGTTGATGAAGTGCCTAACAGGCAAGGATGACATCCCATAATCCTGGGATAAACTTATCCACGCAGCAAAGATCTTTGCTTCCTCGGAACGATCCTTCCGCCATGCATGCGGCTTCCATAGCAATAATAATAATAATAATAATAATAATAATAATAATAATAATAATAATAATAATAATAGCAATAGCAATAGCAATAGCAATAGAAATAGCAATAGCAATAGCAATAGCAATAGCAATAACAATAACAATAATAATAATAATAATAATAAAGGGAAGTCCGTGTGGACATGCATTTCGGGGTCGGCTGATGAGGGAAAATACTCCTCCTCCAACGACGCCTGCCAACTACTCTCAAGCAAACAATCGTGGGACCAACGTGGCCACTCCAAGAAGAACCATGATTGGACCCCGCTAACAAAAACGCCGTCTCAGGTGCTCAAGACTGAGCAAATTACTTTCAAGGAGCCCAAGGCCCTTGGAAAGCGGAAGAACGTGGACACAACCATGTTTTGTGATTACCACAATGATTTCGGCCATCTTATGATAACTGCTATAGTTTGAAGATGAAAATCAAGTCCACGGTGAAGACAGGCCAGCTCGGACACTTGGTCAAAAACGTGCACAAAGGTGCGCGTGGAAACAATAACGATGACGATCATGTTGAGGGTTCGTGGAAACAAATCCGCAACCTCCAAACTCACATTATCACACGTACACCGCGCCACTAGTGTAACATAACGATCCCGGGTGGAACAAAATAATGATTCCTGGAAGGAGGTTAACGTTCTCCTCCCAAAAGTTTGCGACAGTGCATCCTCCACCGCCCCACTTGTCATTATCATCATTGTGAATTCGAAAATAAAATTAAGATAGATTACATTCATAACTGTATTTTTTTGGGAACTTTAATATACAAGTTAAGTTTTTAAATAGGGCCCTAAACCCTGGCTTGAATTTGTTACTCCTTCCAGCTGGCTCTGCTTGGACCCTGTCAAAGATGAGTGCACCCAATGATTGATTCATTTGAAACATTAAACGTACAATGTAAAAATAGATAAGGAAGACAAAATATTGTATCTTTTCCTATCCAAAGACGATTAAACCAACAAAAAATGAATAAGAATGAAACATCTAGACAAATTTGTGTTTGTTTCGATTTTTGTGTTCATCTGTGTTTAGCAGAACATATGACACGTATATGTATAGCCATATATACATAAAAATGTCTATGGTTTGTTAAAAGAAACAAGGCTTAAATTCATACTACCAATAACTAAATAGTAGAAGGTAATCAATGATTTTCTTGTTTGTCTAATATTTAAGGCCATTAGGTGGCACTTTGATACCATAAGTAGTTATTTGTGTGCCAAGAACGAGCCCACAACTTTTATATAAACATAACACTATTTCCTTTTGATAAGGAACTAACAAGAAATTTCTAATTGTGTAAGGGTCAAATATCTCTCAATCAAGCATGGCAGAAGTCAAACACTTTAAATTTAATTTGATGGCTTAGTTTTCAAAGTATATGAAGAAACTCCATCACTATAAAATTTCTTAATTATTAGCAAACTTGGATGAAGATAATTCCCAATATATTCAACTTTTTGTGTCGATATCATGCTTTAGTGACCAAATAAAGTAACAATAGAATAATGTTTTGGTGACAAAAAGAGTAACATTACAATTTAGAATACTGTTATTTATGTGACTCTTTTTTATATTGTTTTATTTTTTTTCTTGATGAACATACTCCCCTAAATTTATCTATTGATTATTTTATGAGATTTAAATTTATATTTTTTGAAATTTATCTATTGTTTATTTTGTGGGATTTGAATTCACGCTTTTCGATAAGTAAGAATATATGGTATGGTCTTGTTCTACGACCATCACCATCCTAATCATAATTAGTACCCTTCACATCATCGCCAAATCACTTCATCCTTCAACACTACCCCGATCACCCTCCACTACAGTATGGTCACCACTACCCTCCCTCCTCTTTTTTTTAATCTAAAACTTATTTAATTTAATGATAAATAACAAACAAAGATAATCAATAAAAAATGAGGCTCAGCTATATATATATATATATATATACACACACACACACACACACATATATATATATATATATATATACAAATGGAGCAAGAGGATCATCCGCCATGGCTGCAATTAAGGGTGAGCAGAAAACTGAACAAATCGAAACCGAAAAACCAGATTTAAGCAAACTGAAAAAAAACCGAACCCCACATAAAACCGAACCGAAAAAAACCAAATAAAAATTAGCGGTTCAGATTCGGTTTTGCATTTTATGAAAATAGAAAAAACCAAACAGAACCGAATAACTTAAAAAATCATTTTTAATGTTTCTTATACATTGGTTTAGGAATATATTGAAAGTTTTATTCTTGAATGTTAAGTCTTTATAATAAGAACATTAAAATATTTATCTATTTATGAAATGATTTATCAATTTCCTAGAAATACCAAAATTTAGCATAAAACAATTAATTTTCAAAGTTTTACAAAAGAAGTGTCTTAATAAAAACTTTGAAAAAACATAAAGATCGTTTAGAATATTCGTTTTATTATTATTATTATTATTATTATTATATTATTATTATTATTATTATTATTATTATTATTGTTGTTGTTATTATCATCATTTGTCTCACCAAATCCACATTTCACACAGATCCACAACCGACCACTTAATCCCCAAATCAACCACAAATCATGGCTTGTCTTTTCACACAAACCTACATTTTAACATCATCATGAATTCGATAATAAAATTAAGATAGATTATATTCATAACCTCATTTTTTGGGAACTTTAATGTACAATTTAAGTTTTTAAATAGGGACCTAAACCCTAACTTGGATTTGTTACTCATTTCACCTGGCTCTACTTGGACACTGTCAAAGATGAGAGTACCTAAGGATTGATTCATTTGAAACATTAAACGTACAATGTAAAAAGGGATAAGGTAGACAAAAATATTTTATCTTTGCATATCCTACGACGATTAAACCAACAAGAATTAATAAGAATGAAACCTCTAGACAACTTTGTGTTTGTTTCGATTTTTGTGTTCATCGTGTTTAGCAGAACACATGACACATATATGTACAACCATATTACACAAAAAATGTTTATGGATTGTTAAAAGAAACAAGTAAGGCTTAAATTCCTACTACCAATAACTAAAGAGTAGAAGGCAATCAATCATTTTCTTGTTTGTCTAATATTCAAGGCTATTAGGTGGCACTTTGATACCGTAAGTAGTTATTTGTGTGCCAAGAATGAGGCCACAACTTTTATATAAACACAATACTATTTCCTTTTGATAAGGAACTAAGACTATAAGTAGTGGAGGGGGGAAAGAGGGGGTTGAAACGCCATGTGACACTTGTGAGACCTAGGGGGGGGGGGTTTGTGGGGAGTGGAAGGGGGGAAGTGCCACGTGGAAATTTCATTTTTTTTTTTAATTTTTCTTTATAAAAAGTTTAATAAATTAATAAACATGATAAAAATAATAAATTTAAAATATTTATAAAATTTATTATAATAATCTAAAAAATTTTATTTAAAAAATTTATTATAATAATCTTAAAAATTTTATTTAAATAGTTAAAAAAAATTAAATATTTAATAAAAAAATATTATTCAAACGTTTGAATTTCAAACCGCCAGTTTTCAAACGTTTGAATTTCAACCCCCAGTTTTCAAACGTTTGAATTTCAAACGTTTCAAATTTCTAAGCCTATAAATACAAAATCAATGCTACCATTCTCAGTCACAATTCTCACCAAAACACCAATGAAAGATATGGGTGGCGGTTATCACGAAGCTGCCGGACCTTCGAGTCTTCGGCGATACTCTTGCCGGGGACGACGACTACCATTTTCATCTCCTCCTCCTGCACAACCAACCTTTTCATCTCCTCCTCCACAACCAATGTTCTATCCTCCTCCTCCTGCACAATCAACCTTTTCATCTCCTCTTCCTTCTACTACTTAACCAATCTTATCTCCTCCTCCTCCTCCACAAGATGAGGATTTCACTGATGAGGAGTTGACCTGGGCTTTGGATTATACCATGGCTCAGATGGAAATGGAGCGTCTAAGGTTGGCGGCACCCACCCCCTAGTGTACCCAGAGTACACCCATCCCCCACCAGCAGGCTACACCCACCCCCACCACCAGACTACACCCACCCCCATTGTTTGACGGGTTCTCCGTAGTGTTGATCCACACCGTCACCAAATGGAGTTGATCCTGATTAGTCCACCCTGCCATGCTTTTGGTTTGTATTTGGGTTTGTGTTTTATGTGTTTGTGTTGTGTATGTAATATATATATTATATATATATATATATATATATGAGTTTGTATAAAAAACGAAAAACATTGTCTCCCCAACGGTCAAAATTTTCAATTTTTTTTATCAACGGTCAAAAGAAAAGGCCCAATCAAATGAAGACACGTGGCATCCCTCTCCCCCACGCCCGGCTTCTTCTCCCCCCCCCCCTTTTCCAGGCCCCTACGGGGCGGTGTTCCCCGCCGGTGATGAGCCTTCCCGCCCCACTCCGGACACTCTAACAAGAAATTTCTAATTGTGTAAGGGTCAAAATATCTCTCAATCAAGCATGGCAGAAGTCAAACACTTTAAATTTAATTTGATGGCTTAGTTTTTAAAGTATATGAACAAACTCCATCGTTATAAAAATTCTGAATTATTGGCAAACTTGGATGAAGCTAATTCCCAATATATTCAACTCTCTGTGTCGATCTCATGCTTCAGTGACCAAATAGGTAACACTAGAATATTGCGTTGGTGACAAAAAGAGTAACATTAGAAATTTAGAATACTGTTATTTATGTGACTCTGATACGTTCCGGTTACCCAGCCCATGTGCAAGACCCGACCTAGAATTAGCTTCATAGATCCTAGATATAGTTGGTCAACAACCACTACTTTGTTTCACGTAAAACATGCATTGCATGATCATCATGGGTAGTTAGTATGCATTTTAGTTCATGTTTAGTAGTCTCATAATATTAGGAAACCCATGTTTACAATTTCAGTTAATTATCCCTTTAAATTGTAATTTGTTTGCATGAAAAAAAGGAGTAGAAAAAAAATATTTGCAAAGCTTTGTGCTTAATCTCTATTCTTGTCTTGAATTCTTGGAAGTTTTGTAGGTTTTTCTTTGTAAAAACCTATCAATTGGTGCTTTCATTGAGCCTTAGCCTCTATGCCTTCGGAAGAACTCGATGGCTCCATCTATCTATCTCGCTTCACTGGTTCAAATCCGCCCCGTTGGCTTTTTGTGGTTGAAACGGTTCTTCTCCTTGTATGAAAGTTATGAGGAAGAACGGTTCCCTTATGTCATTGAATACTTTGATGAAAAACCGTTTCTTGGTTCAATTCATGGTATCGAGGACCCAAACACCTCACTTGGAAGTCATTCACCATTGCAATGCTTCATCGTTTCCATACCACCCGCCACCTCCAATAATGGAAATCCACCGCAACCTTTATTTCTCTCACCCCACCACAACCGTCGTCTCGTGTCACCACGGTGAACCGCCGTCACAGCCAATACTAGCACCACCGTCACCCAACCTGTTTACACAAGCTTTGGCTTCGTTTCCACCTGATGAACGCCAACTTAAACATACATTTACCACACCACCACTTTCACGTAGTTCAACTACAAATTTGTCCAAGGTTCATGTGGTTGAAAGTGACTTCAATATTGAACTGTTAGACACCACTTGTATAACCATTCTCCAAGAATTGATACCTCCTTTCAGACAACATCATCCTACATAGGTGACTAACAATCGAACTACCAAAAATAACATCCTCTTACCATATTCACCACCACCAGAACTGGCTCCTTTCCACAATCCATTTATACCGGAAGATCCGATCCTGATGAAGTTATTTGCGGGAATCACTCCGAGACAAGCGAAGATTTTCTACACTAAACAAAACGGTTTTTCTAATAAACCGTTTCATTACAAAGGTTACACGAAGCGACACGAGTGGAGACCACCATGGCGAACACTAGGGCGTTATGCCGTGACTAAACTAAATGCTACCGGAAGAGTTGAATGGCGCCCACATTGGAAAGTAGTTGAGAACACTAGGGCGTTATGCCGTGGCGCGTCGTTGAAACCACACCTAATGCCGTCGGAAGGGCCGAATGGCGACCCCCATGGGAATATACACCGTCCTTAAGGACAAGGACGTTTTCAAGGGCACGGGAGTTGATACGTTCCGGTTACCCAGCCCGTGTGTAAGACCCCGACCCAGAATTAGCTTCATGGATCCTAGATATAGTTGGTCAACAACCACTACTTTGTTTCACGTAAACCATGCATTGCATAATCATCATGGGTAGTTAGTATGCATTTTAGTTCATGTTTAGCAGTCTCATAATATTAGGAAACCGACGTCTACAATTTCAGTTAATTATCCCTTTAAATTGTAATTTGTTTGCATGAAAAAAAGGAGTAGAAAAAAATATTTGCAAAGCTTTGTGCTTAATCTCTATTCTTGTCTTGAATTCTTGGAAGTTTTGTAGGTTTTTCTTTCTAAAACCTATCAGACTCTTTTTTATATTTTAATTTTTTTCCTTGATGAACATACTCCCTTGAATTTATTCTATTGTTTATTTTGTGGGATTTGAATTCACATTTTTAGATAAGTAAGAATATATGGTATGGTCATGTTCTACCACCATCACCTTCCTAATCATATTACACTCTTTACATCATCGTCACATCACTTCATCCTCCACCACTACCCCTATCACCCTCCACTATAGTATGGTCACCACTATCCTCCATCCTCTTTTTTTTTAATCTAAAACTTATTTAATTTAATGATAAATAACAAACAAAGATAATCAATACAAAATGAGGCTCAGATCTATATACAAATGAAGCAAGAGGATCATCCGCCATGGCTGCAATTAGGGTGAGCAGAAAAACCGAAAAAAACCAAACCGCACAAAAAACTGAATCGAAAAAAAACCAAACCAAAATTAGCGGTTCGGTTTCGGTTTTGCATTTGTGAAAATAGAAAAAACCAAACCGAACCGAATAACTTAAACAATCATTTTTTTAATGTTTCTTATACATTGGTTTAAGAATATATTATTAGTTTTATTCTTGAATGTTAAGTTTTTATAATAAGAACATTAAAATATTTATCTATTTATGAAATGATTTATCAATTTCCTAAAATTACCAAAATTTAGCATAAAACAATTAATTTTCAAAGTATTACAAAAGAAGTGTCTTAATAAAAACTTTGGAAAAACATAAAAATCGTTTGGAATATTCGGTTCATGTGAACAATATTAATTTGAAAGGTTAAATATATCAACATAAATGTAAACATCTTATAAAGATTCCTAAATCTTGGATTATACATTTTATTTTAAATTTTACGTAACTATGTGCCAAAAACCGAAAAGACCAAAAAACTGAACCGTCACTAAAAATGAAAAAACCAAAAATGAACGGTTTATAAAAACAAAAACGAACACTTCGGTTACGGTTATGGTTTTACCGAAAAAACCAAAGCGAACCGTGCACACGCCTATTATTTGATAATACCCTACCAAGCTACAAATAATCTCTAGAACTTGTCTGGTTTTGAAATTGGATCAGAATATTATCATCACTGCCTTTTAAAAATATGTTTCAGAAACACCAGAGGAGAAAAAGGAAGATCAATGAGAGTAATTGATTTAGAGGCAATCGCTGGTCGGTTGAGGAGCAACCATCATCAAAAACCTCCTTCCCCGAGCTCATCCTTTGATCCAGCCAAACGTAAACCCTAACATTTCCCTTGATTCTCCTCTGATCCAACCAAACGTAAACCCTAACTTTCCCCCCAATTCTCCTTTAATCCAACCAAACATAAGCCCTAGTTTTTTCGACCGTTTAGCAACGATCAATTGCACCACATTCAACAAAATTAGCCCCATGAAAAACGTCAGGATCCCACGGCCACCGCACGTGAAAGGTGAAGGGATGGAGAGCTGGGAGGCCACGACAGACGTTGCAAGGCCATGGGCCTCCTACGCCTCTATGTACCATCCAGCCTAATAATAAAAACATAGTGCCACTAGCCAAAAGTCCATCAATAATAATAATAAATATTGTCAGGTGGCACTTTTTATGCCATATATAAGTATTTAGAGCATTCACAACCCATTCCCCATCCCCATTTCCTCACAACCAATCACAACCACAAATTACATTAAAAATCATTACAGTTTCTCTTTCCTCCACTCACAACCACTTCCAACAAATATTAAAAATCATTACAGTTTCTCTCTCCTCCCCAAAAAGATTCCCAAATAACCCCCATTTTACAGATAAACAGTAGATTCCCCATTTTTCTTCACTCACAACCCCTCAAAACCACCCCATATAATTTGGGGGACACCCTCACAAAAAAATGGGGAATGGGCTGTGAATGCTCTTAGTTACGTGTCATTTTAGCTTTTGCTGGGCGGTAGAGACTGACTAAGGCTCAATTTCAATTATAGGGAAATTATGATTAATTTGAAGCAATTTGAAGGTAAGAGTATAGTATCATTTGCCATTAAAAAATAACTATATGCAAAGAAGGATCCAACAACTTGTAATCAAACATAGCAATATACCAATTCTAACTAATAGAATAAATTCCATTGTACAATCATTTATAATATATAACACACACTAGGACATTACATATGCCATGTGGAACTTAGGGGCTGTTTGGTAAGCCTCTTAATAAGGCTCTTAATCATTCAGCACTGAATGATTCAGTATTTAGCGCGTTTGTTTCAGCGTTTGAATGGAATGGTTAAGGTTGAACCATTAAGATTTGGGATGTTGCTGAACCATTAAGCACTGAACTAGGCTGAACCTTAATGAGGCTCTCCTACCAATGTGGGACAAGAAAACTAACCATTAAGAGGTCCAACTTAATGATTCAGCACTTAACCATTCACTCCTTTTAACCATTCATGCCTCTTACGCTATGTTCCCGAGTTTACTAAAGGAAAGAAAAGAAGAGAAAGGAGATTTAAGACAGAAAAGAAAGGGATGGAAAGGAAATAAATAATTTCATTATGTGTTCCTGAGTTGAAAGGAAGAGAAAAGAAAGATGTAATTTTACGAGGATACCCTTATTAAGTATTATATTAGATTAAGTAGATGGGTAAAATAGTAAATGTTAAAACACTTTGTTTGATAACTTCCATTTCCTTCCATTTTGGAAGGAAAGTTTTAAGCAATAATTTCCTTTCAACTTCTTTCAAGTTCTTTCCACTCTCTTCCTTTAATGAAACTCTGGAAAACACACTTATTTTTAATTTCTTTCCAATTCCTTCACTTTCTTCTCACTTCCTCCCTTTAATGAAACTCTGGAACACAGTGTTAATGATTCAGCACTTAATCAACCAAACAGCCCATTATTCAGTTACTTTGCAACAATTTCCCATTTCCGCAAATTTGGTAATTCAAAGATTTTCGCTACTTAATCAATCAAATGAATCAAATGGCTATAATCACTTATGACAACCTCACTAGTTGCATATAACATATTTGGTTACTTAATTAACAAATGTATTTCAAATTGTGTCATGGTGATAGAGCCAAAGCCTTCAGAACCACATAAGGTTTGAAGGTCATGAATTCAAGTCTTACAAGTAAAAAGATTAAAAAAATCGCCATTCTGACAAGATAGATAAAGTTAAATCACAAATTTACTACTTTTCAATTGCATCTCTAAGAAAACCACCATGCGTCACGCATGAATATCGTAAAGAACAATCTTCATTATCTCTATCTGGATCAAGTTATCCTACACAGTATAAAAAAATAAAAATGGTGAGAAGGATATAAAATAACATAATGGATCACGAAATATAACACAATGAGTCACAAAATATAACACAATTCGAATAAATATAACACAATGACTAGGAAAAAAGACACAATGACGAAAATAAAGAAAAGACACAATGCAACATAAAATACAATGATATAACACAAATTCTAAAAACTAGAAGCTAAAAATCCAAAAAATCAAAAACCTAAAAATTAAGATCGTATGGTTTGATGAGACGGTTCTAATGGCGCTAGAAAGAGTTCAACGGGCTCCTTTGATACCCTTCCTACAATTTTCTATTTTTTATGTGTATTTGATCCTAACCTTACATTTAAATGGGTGTTGGGATTGAGATGGAAAATTGTTTTGTGAATTCCTTGGCTTTTTGAAAAATCCAAATAGTCAATAACTCATTCCAAACAATAGAATTTGTGGCTTTTCCGAATTCTTATAAGATTTTTTATAATTCTTGAGTTAAACGAGTACCATAGTGCTATCTAAAAAACGGAGAAAAAAACGACTATTTTTTGTGGGGTTTCGTTCATACAGGGAAAAAAACACAATGTGTTCAACGACTATTTTTTTTTGTGGGGTTTCGTTCATACAGGAAAAAAAACACAATGTGTTCTGGTTATTCATTAATCATGTTTTTTATTTTAAACCAGGTTCTTATCTACGATGTTGATATTTCAGCCCAATCGCCATGCTATCGTTGGAATTTTACTCTTTAAAGATGCATATGTATACTTCATCAAGAGAAGCTAGGAGAAAGAATCGCACAACACTGCAACACATGGTGTCACCTTATAGCAAAGTTATTATTTTGTTTATTTAATTACAAGTGTAATAATTATAACTATTAGTATTAGTATTATCAGAATTGTTATATTTTTCAACCCCGGGACGCTCCCGGGATAAAAGCTAGTTAGTTATAAAGAACACTAATATTGTAGTTTTGGAATCGTAAACTAAGCCAATGAAAGCTACAAAATGTTTAAATAAATAATTAGTACTGTTCACGTTTTTGGTTTTGTTGTTATATAGAATTAGTTTGCTTAAAAACCCCTATTAGATAGAGTGTCCAATAAAAATATCATTTTACCTTTATCTATTTCGTAGCCCTGTTTTGACTTTTAAATGCCAAGACGTTCTCTTTCATTCTAAAGTGAATTTTGTTTATAACAATGTTAGTAATGTTTACTTGTGTAACCTTATTTTATAGACATAATAACTTATAAAATATGTTTCATATTGATTAAGATATTACTGCGACACGTTATACCTTTGGCCATGTTCGAGTTTTACACCTCATTCATGTTGTTTCGATCTTTCTAGTAAATGAGTACCTTTGTGGTTATCCTTCTAGCAAATGTCCAATATGAGCATTTGGAAATTGGAACCCTTTGATCAAAGTGTGATAGTAGGTCAAGTAAACCTATGAATCAGGCACCTATCTTTCATATATGTCGTGTACTTTAATTTCTTTACATTAGTGCATAGTTTGATATTTATTATGTAAATTGTATTGAGTTTACTTTATATACATAAACTACATTAGAATATGATTTACTCTTGTTAAAGCTGACCAAAACTACAATATTCGTGCATTTAATAATATTTAATTACTTTAGTACATAGTTGGAATTTATTATGTGTAATTTTGTCGTGATTGTACTTTATATACTTCGAATTACAATTTACTCTTATTAAAGCTTACCAAACTACAAAGAGGTTGTTAGGTCAACAAATTAAAGAGTTATAGTCAGTGTTGCAAAGTCGCTAGGCGCTCCCTAGTCGGAGTCGGGAGTATCTCGGAGTGTTTTCGGCCTAGTCGGAGAGTACCGGAGAGTTACTTGGCCTAGGCCTAGAGTATTCGGGCCTCGGCAACCTACCTTGTAGCGATTACTCAGCCTCCGAGACTTATATTACAACACTGGTTATAATAATGTGAGTAGCTAATATTTTTACAGGATATTTACATATCTATGCTTATGTTTAGTTTTAAAGTATAGTCCATTATATCAAAAGTCTAGATAATGAGACTCCTGTATCACTTTCCACATAGCTACATTCTTCATCATCTTCTTCAAAGACGACCTAGGTACATTCGTAAAATCAACGACATCAAGAAATGGAAGCGTGAAGATCCCTTCACTCGAGGTAAGCTTTTCTTTGGCGAGAGAGGAGAGGGAGAGAGAGAGAGAGAGGAGAGTGGGAGCGCGAGAGAGAGGGAGAAAGGGACCGCGCGCGAGAGAGAAAGATATAGAGAGAGAAAGAGGGGATAGAAGAGAACAAGAGAGAGATGGGGCTTAGAGGTAGCGAGGGAGAGAGAGAGCGCGCGAGAGAGAGAGAGAGAGAGAGGGGGGTAGGGGGAGAGGGGTCCATCGTCAAGTTTCTAAATTTTCGAGCTAACCCTAAAACTAATTTCTTACTTTTCTATTTCTATGGATGTGTCGGTATAAATTCAAGTTCTTCTAGCTTTAACAGTATTTGGAAACAAGTAGGGTCAATTAAAATGTTATCTTTTTATGTACGTTTGGCATATCGTGTCAGACACGACCTGTTACGACCTGTTTAGACACGAAACACGACATGATAACTTATTGTGTCATTTTTTCCAAACACGAATTGTTTATAAACATTAACCCTAAAATCGTATCCACAAACCTGTAAATGGAGAACTAAGCGGCGCTAAGGTTGAGAAGGAGGATAGGTGACGACGAACGAGTGATGTGTGACAGGGTATGGGACGGTGGACAGGTGACGACGGACAGGTACGAATAAGTTGAGAAGGAGAAGAGGTATGAATGAACGGTGTATATGTATGTACTATGCGATTTCTAAATGAAAATTCGGGTTTCTTTATCTCTTTTACGCACATGTATAAGGAATACCACTACCCCATATATAATTTTTTAAATAAAATTATTAACATGTCTTAACGGGTGCTTAACATGTTTACAGGTCTTAACCTGTTTAGACACGAAACCTGTTAAGGTCTTATCATGTCGACATGTTAAAGACACGAAACCTATTAAGGTCCAACACAAAGCTTGTTAAGGTCGTGTAGATTCGTATCGTGGTTTAGTGTTCGTGTCTAATATTGCCAGCCCTGATGTTTTGACTTGGACTATGTTAAGAAACAAATTGGGTCAAAATGTAGTACGTTTTGATTTGAAGGTATAAATTTATTGTTAGTATTCGTTTCGCCATAAAAATTAGTTCGAAAATGAGTCTAGTTAATTGTAGTCTATACATTATCATGTCGTGTACGGTACTGCCGCAATGCGCAATGAAGAAAAAAAACTAGTGTACTAATAAAAACTAATGTCGGTGGCTTGTGCCACTGAAAAACATCCCGTATACTTTGAAAATGACATTTACATCCCTGACTGTTTCGAAAATTTTTTATATAATATCAATTTCAACCCTTGAGTTTCTAATGTTTCAAGTTTTCCCCGCATATTTTCAAGCATTCAACTTAAAAGAAAAAAAAAAAACACTATTTTCTATATTTTTATGTATGTGTCAGTATAACTTTATGTCTTGAAGAAAAAATAAAATTCACGTTTTGACGTAATTTTTTATGGAAACGTTGTGAGTCAATTGTTATACGTTTTCATACTCTTTTAAACCCAATGTCGGTGGCATATCCGACAATAAACAACCCTATACTTTAAATTCATTCTTCAACTTCAAAAAAAAAACTAATTTCTCACGTACTTATTTTTATGTACGTGTCGGTATAAATTCAATCTTTGATGGAACGGTATAGATTCAGTTTGGACATAATTTTTCCGAAGATTAGTCAGGTCAAATGTAATATATTTTTTATACTTATTTTTATGTAAGTTATCAACTAGTCTAAGTTTGACGTAAATTATAATAAACATTATTTTTTCCCACACGCTTATTTTTATGCACGTGCCAGTATCATTCAAGTTTTGATGTAAACATACAAGTTTAAACGTAACTTTATGGAAATGAGTCTGGTCAAATATAATACGTTTTTATGCTTATTTTTATATACAATTGAGGTAAACTTTGTTCGGAAACGAGTCGGGCCAAATACAACACGTTTCATTTGACGTATAAATTCGAGTTATTTTTGTTTTGATGCCAATGTAAAGGTGGTGTAGTAGTTAGATTGAACCCTCACTATACGAATCAACCTGGTTTGGGTCCGTTTCTTTTGTTTGGTATAAAATTAATTTACTTTACGTTTGTTCCAAATATAATGTTTATATAGGTTACATTGATTGGATACATTAAAACACCAGTTTTCATATGCTTAACGTATCATGTAACGCTTAAACTAATCTATTCAATGTTTGCAATGGTCATGCGACGCATCTTCCGGGTTCATTATTACTAGTTTTGTACTCCTATCAATGTATTTATAAACATAATTACTATTCAATACGTTTACCTAAAGTGCACCGATTAATCAGACACATTGAAGATTGGTCTCACCTAGTCACCTGTGACTCGCATGACCCTGGTTATGGGGTTCTACAAGCACGTCATGGTTAGTGTTTATTAGACCTCACCATCACTAGATATGTGATTTGAGAGTACATTGAGCAATCATTAATTTCCGTCTACTGATTTGATACTATTGGTCATTTGGTCCTACTTTAGCTAATCGTTTTGGAACAGTAATATGCTATTGTAGTTTTTTCATGACTTTTGAGAGGTTTTAAAATGTTGACCATGAACTAAAAACTATTACAGTGTTCGGTTGGATGTGCGTTTCAAAGTGGTTACTTATGTGAGTAGGGTGCAAACGAGCCCGAGAGGCTTGCGAGCTACTCAAGATCGGCTCGATAAAAAAGCTCAAACGAGACCGAGTCTTATCAAGCTCGAGCCCGAGCTCGAGCCTGAAATAAAGCTCATTTAGTTATCGAGCTCGAGCCTCGAATGTAAAGCTCAGTTGGGCTCGTCGAGCCTTATCGAGCTTTGCTTATTTATGTCAATTAATACTTATATAGCCCAATTGTATTGCAACCCATGCATTAACTAATTACTTTGGGCCTTGAGCTTCTTTATTGTCCAAAACGAGCTCATTAATGGTCCAAAACGAGTCCTTAATAGTCCAAAACAAGCTCGTTAATGGTCTAAACGAGCTCGAGCCGAGCTTGAGCTCGTTAAACTCTGGCACATACACTTTGGTCGAGCTTTCGAGCCGAGCTCGAGTTCTTAAATATACTATCGAGCCGAACTTGAGCCCAAAATACAAGGCTCGAATCATCGAGCTCGAGCTTCTGAAAATTGTCACAAGCCTAGCTCGATAATGCAAGGCTCGAGCTCGACTCGACTCGTTTGCACCATATTGAATTATTATAATCAAATCTACTTTAATTAAATAGTATTGTAATTTTTAAAACAATTGGATTCGCTCATAAATACCATCTTATTCAATCATTAATGCAACTTGACAACAAGGCTGTGGGCATGTGGAAGGATAAATGGCGTATGGGCAAATAATAGAAGAATAGTCTATTTAGAAAAACATTATTATTTCTGGCTTGTAGTTTTTTTATCATTCTATTGGAGTGGAAAATTAATGCTTCTACAGTCGCTTGAAGCAAATAGGAATGCTCAAATAATTGGCATAAACAATTAAATGTTGTTTGTTCAAAGATGATAAAAAGATGAAATTCATAAATACATATCAAGAGTTATTTTTTTTTTTAATGAACAGTCTTATTTATTTCATTCGACAATAAAAAAAAATCCAAGCTTTGAAGCATGAATTAGATCCTTGATTGCATGTTTTTTGTTTATATTCTTTTTTGTTTGTTACAGATTGTTATCGGGTCAATCGGCTTCTTCACTCATTCAGCCAGCCCACTTTGAGTGGCCCAATATATATATTTTGTAGTCCAGCAACCTATATTAACCGCAAATGGATTATTTAGTATAAAATAGATTGTAACATTATGAATCGAATTAAATATGAATAGCTTACGTTACAAACAATAAAATATTTTCAGTGTAATATTTTACCGAATCTATAAATAAAGAAATTAGGAGTTTACAAACATAATGAGAAAGTCAAGTTTAATAGTTGAATTTTTAACTTTGTTATAGTTTTTTACTACTACTAATGCTGGATCGAAAAAACGACGAAACATGTCAAAATATACCGCATTAAACAATAACATATTGTAAAAGAACAATAAAAATTGAAAAAATCTAACAAAAAGATCAATTAGTCATATAACGAACATCATGACTAAAATGGACATGTCAAAAAAAATCTGCAGATAGTGCATGCACCAGATAAATACAGTAAAAAGGAATTTACAAGTGATGTATTCACCAGCGGACACAGTGGCGAAGCTTGAGTGGAAATTTTGGGGGGTCAGAAATCACCGTTTATGGGGGCTGAAACCGTATATACAAGAAAAAAATTCTATACGGATACCATATAATCGGAACTTCTTAGTGAAAATTTCAGGGGGTCTGAAGCTCCTCCCCGCCCCTATAAAGCTATGCCCTTGCTAGCACATACGCTAAATTCTTAGAATGCAGAACTATCATCAAGGGCGTCTCTTGGGTACGGAGGGTCGGGCAACGACCTGAGGCCCAAAACTCATAGGGGTCCGAAATTAAAAAAAATGATTATATATATAATATATATATATATATATATATATCCATTTTTCTTATATCCATTTTTCTTATACATTATTAAGCTTTTTAATGCACTTTAAGCATTTTTATTAAAAAAAAATAATATGTATATTTAGTGCGGGTCAGAAGTCATCAGGGAGTCGGAAGTCACAGGGTTACGAGGGTCGAAAACGTATATACCAAAAAAATTATTTACGGACAATGTATATCGAAACTTTCTGAGCAAAAATTTCGAGGGGGCGACCTCCCTTTGCCCCAAGAAGATGTTGTTGCGCCAATGAATGTATGTGTAAGTGGATACACTATTTGAGAATCTATAAGTAGTGTATTCTCTAGTAAAACATTTCTTGTAATCTAGGAATTAGTGTATGGATTAGTGAATAGACTAAATTATATATACTCAAAATCTAAATATGGTGTTTGCATCATTGAATGCAATAATCTCTATCTCTATCACCTTAGGGGGAAGGGGCGCTCCACTGAAAAAAATTTTCACTTCACTGATTTCTATCAATCCTGCACTGCCACATCACTTTATAAACACTAATTCAATGATTCAATGCTTCTTCAATTCGTAACCCCAAAGCAAATGATTGAATTAAGAGCGTCCATTATAACATTCCGTTGAAGGCTGCCACGAAGAGTTCTCATCTTCAATTTCATCGGTCACCATCACTCACCATCACTCTAAAACAATGCAACATATGAAGGACATGTCGAAAGAAGAATTCATTCCACATACTAAGGGGAAAACATTTCACATACTGAGCAGACATAGTAACGGATTCTCATGTGGAACTTCAAAATACTAAGGAGTAGCCCTTCAGACGTGGTATATGGACGCTCGTAAGCTACTTGGGAGAAAGCAAGCAAGATGTATTTGTTACCTTCGATAAATGTATAGCTTGACGGTATTGCATTTTTTCATTCAAGAATATTAAAATAAGATTACAATGTTCGGTTGTAGGTTATGTATACCTTTGGATCACTCGACAATGAAGTAGAAGTCGCAAGGTTATTGAATTTTTTTAATATGTGTTTAAAATAATATACTAATAATAATTCAAGTATTGTCAAGAGGTGCAATAACTTTTTATTGTGTTACATATGTTTGGCTTTCTTTGGTTGTGATATGTTTCAGGAATGGACTTGTCTGTTGGACAAGTGGTGGATGGCCCAGAGGAATAAGCCCAGTTCGTTGAGCCCATGGAGTGTTTTAGGGTTTCT
>JAUTDX010005442.1:0-39479 GCA_030844895.1 Ambrosia x helenae | reverse complement strand
GTTCTTGAAATCCTCCCATGAGGTGGCATTAGCCATGGTCCACAGCTAACATTTGTACCTGTGCATTCCACCAGGTTAGAGCTGCACCTTTAATAACGTGCCGGTAGCGAATTTCACCCGATCTTCCTAGGACAGTTGCACATGGCAAAGGATTGACTCAGTGTTCTCAAACCACCTTAACAAATCGACTGCTCCCTCCGGTCCTCCGAAAGAGTGTGGCTTGTAGTCCATAAATGTCTTGAATGTGCAAGTAGGCGGGTGATGAGCACGTTGGCAAGCTTGAAAGGCTGCAAGGGCTGCAACTACCCTTTCGTTAATCAGTGCATAGTAGCACCGTGCCGTGGGTACTGCGTAGTTCTCCGTTATAGTGGCTATACTGCCTTTAAGGGTTCTCTCCGATGTATCTAACAGTTGGTACCCTCACTGGTACTCTATTGCCGACCTCCCCATCCGTGAAGCTGGTTGGAATTTTAGTCCCAATTAATGCGCCACATGACCTAGCTTTCGTCCTTCACTAAGGATGAGCTCAGTATCGAATTTAGTGTTAAAGGATTATGTATCCCCTATAACCTGTTAAGCAAGTATACATAGCCCGAAAGCTAGTTGTGCACTTAATCTGTGAGTGTAACTAATGCAATGCTTATGCTATGAAAGTTATAGACTAGACTCACCATGCAGTCCTAGTTCACTATAACTAGTGGCTCTGATACCAATCTGTCACACCCTCAAATTTCCACTTCAGGGTTTATACCGCGAGGCGCATGACATACCAGGATCCCATAGCCATAAGTCACATGAACGACTCTAAATGCCCAAACCATTTAGTTCGTTATTGAAAACCAAGTTTAAAAGTTAACCAAAACATTTAAGTAATTGCGGAAGCGAAATCAAAAGCAGTTAAGTAATAGTTGGCGCAAAACAACGCGCCAAAACCAAACGTAAATAAGTAAATAATGAAAGTATTTTAAGGTGTTCGTGTCCCATGACACATATGATGCATGACCTACTCATGCTCTGAACTAGTGACCTGCAAAAGCATATTAGCGTGTGTCAACAAAAAGTTGGTGAGTTCACAAAGTAAAGTAAATGAGTAAGTAAATGCGTAGGTTTCCAAAAACACGTAACCAGTAACCAAGAACCACTAGCTCAGCGTATGCAAGGTAGCTAACCCATTCATGATAACTACACAATGATATACCGAACTGCTATTTAAATGATCCACTCACACCGTGAGTTGGTTTTTGCCTCCCATCATTGTCTATCAACAATGATAAAATCTAAGGTCGTAGTTCACTCCTGGCTCCCAGCACGGTGTGAGGTTCGTCAACCTAATAGCGCTATCAACTAATAACCCGCTTGCCATAACCCGACAACTCATTCGGTAAATACTGAAGGACTTCCGTGATAGAATGCAGTTTAGTTCATCAAGGACAAAAGGTGTGAAACTAGTAAAACCCGATTCCTCACAGAAATCAACCCATCCAAAACCCGGATAAAACAGTAGTCCCAAACCTAGACTAGAAAAGTTAAGTAAGTTGTCTCCCGAGACGCATGCTTTTGAGAAAAGAGTAGTGAAACTCACCTTAGGTTGCAAGCAAATAATTCAAACTTCACAAATAGGACGTGCTAACGACTCCCTATTACATGTGTCACTAAGTGAGTATATGTGTATAATCAATACACCATATAACTCGTTTGTCCAAGACGTTTGAAAATACAAAACCGCGTGAGTGACACCTAGTGTTTCTATATGCACAAGTAAACCCTACGGACCCGTTGGTGAAAATTATGATTAACATCAGTCAAAAACTTCAAATACATATCATATAAGTGCTCATACAAGTTCATGTTAATAAAAAGCCATATAGGACTCCAATTAGACACATAAGCGTACAATACATAATCTGCGTTTTTAGGACAGATTATGCGCCATGAAAACCAATTTATTAAAAATTCTTATCCTATGGGTTGGACTCCAAAAGTTTACTAAATATTCCGGGAAGTCTACCGGTCAAGTCCATATTTTATTTCGGGATAAAACCATACACAAAAATTATGAAAACTCGTACAATACACCTAGGTCCAGAAAATACTCATAACATATCAGTTTAGTAGAAAATTTTCCAAAAATTGTGTATTCATCCAAACGGGAGGAATCCACTTGGAAAAAACAAGTTTTACCAATTCGGCCTACTGTCCAAATTTCATAATCTAACTCCTTGTAAAAGTCAAGTTATGGTCGTTTAAAGTCGACCCAAAATATTAATCCGAAAATCTGATTAGACCTTTAATCAAAGAAAATTCCAAAAACATATCAAACAACGTCCAAATCAGATTATTTTGCCCATTACGAAAAGCTAAGACCTTGTACAAGATGTTCATGCAAAGAAATAATCAAAACAAACAATTTAATGCCACGTTACACACTCTGCAAGTCGACCTAAACAATTTGTCCAGATTTTAAAGATGCATAAACCCTAGTTATAATCAAACATCTACGCATATAAACGATTAATAACCCCCAACAATCATCATACAACATCAATAAGACATAACCTGATCAAAAAATTACAATATACATGTTAAACATCATCAATCATAAACCCTAGAAGTCTAAAACATCAAGAACATGCAATATCATGCAGCACATACAATAAGCATCACATAATATTATGTTTAATCCATTAAACCTTTATAAACCTCAAGTTTTAATCTTTATGAAAACGTTTCAGACCTGGAAAAACTTTGTTATGATGTTTAAAAACAATTTAAAGAAGATTAAAACACAAGAGATTGAATGTTATACCGAAAGCACTTCAAGATCACCAACGGAAGATCTTCTACGCCTCCCGAATGATGTTCTTGAGCTTTAGCAGGTGTTAGGGGATGTATTTTTCGTAGGAGAGGTGTTAGAGACGATTAGGTTAAGGTTATGAGGTACTTGGGGCTTAAGATTGCTTAAATAAGCGTTTAAAGTCGGTTTAGACGCACAAACCCGCTGAACGGGCCGTTCGGGTTGAGTGAGCGACCGCTCACTCATCCGTGGTCCGTTTCGCGCGGTCTGGTCGAATATATTGCATGTTTTCTTCGATGTTTTCGCTATTTTGGACCATATCAAGCATAACCCCATGTATTTAGACCCCAAGCCTCCTAACGGTTCGTCGATTATGGTTTTTTAATAACGCGTTTACTTTATGTTCACGTAATCACATACAGTTTACACATAGATTCACAGAAACACGTAATTGCAATCAATATCCATCAATTAATCCACAATTATCTAATTTCACAATTCACCAACGTCTGGGGTTCGATACTCGTGTATGTAGTTTGGTAATTCCCCAAATTACCACTTCGTGCAGCTATTAACCTATAACTGTGCAACGTGTGACTCATCTAGCTAACCCTAGTTAAGTACAATGCAAAGAATGTAAGTACAAGTAACTAGAGTTTAGTTAAAGTAAGAACCTGAAATTGCGGGGTATCACATCTCCCCAAGTTGAAAAGAATTTCGTCTCGAAATTCAGTAAGTAAACAGTAAAGTTGGTGTCAAGTGAGAGATAATTCTGAAAAAAAAAAATTATGGGTGTCACATAATCACACCGACCCATAACCCTGACGATTACACCATAAGATTTATCAAATTCAGAACAACACTATGAACACACAGAAACAAGATAAACCTAATCTAAGACTCAAGATCAGTAATCATAGGAACGAATCTGGAAAGACTCACTAGATGGAAAAGATAAAAAGTAAATAAAACATTATCTGAATAAAACTGTGATGAACCCGATCAGAATCTTTGTGTTGTTATATGATAAATCAGATTTGTGGAATGAAGTAATCTCTCTTCTAGAAAGAACCTTAATCGGTTTGAGAGGGTAATAATATAGAGATGTAAATGTCATCTGGTTCTCCTATTTATAAGATGAAGAGGTAGTGTAATAAGGGTATAAGGGGCCAATATTATAATCAAGCAGGCCCAACAATCTTCGTAAATCACTAGCCCACTAGGTTGTTTATATTTGGTCTGCTGACTTGGGCTCCTGATAACTGGATAGCAACCAGTAACGAAATGGACACTGAACTTGAATTGAACTAGATCTTAATTGAATGAATCATCTACACTCATCCCGGCTACAAGCCATTCCTTCTTTCTTATTACCAGCAAACCATCTTGCATCCTCTTGAGCCCAATTAACAAGTCCGATATTACCTACAACCACATCTTATACAAAACGATAAAATACGTTGTAAAATTAGAACAAGTGATAAAATTGAGATTGGATAACTGTTATTTTCAACAGCAAGAAAACCGAATGCGAATGATAAAATATGAGTAATGGAAACACACACACAACCACAATTTATTTAGTTTAAAATAACCACAAGTATTCTTCAAACAATGAAAAACAATCCAAAATACTAGAATCAACAAATTTGCGTTTCAAAAAACGAACCATCCACCCAGAGGTGATTATAAGGGAGTTTAGCTGCTCATCATCATATGATGTTCAATGGTTGTCTTGAATGTTAATTGTATGGAGGAATGATTGAAAGATGATCAGATGATGGAAAAACACCTAAGGAATAACCATAAACGGCTAGGTTTAAATGTGATTTCGTTTGGGATGTTTATCCTTAAATACGGTGCAAAAACCTTGAATTTCGCAACTTTCCTGACATCCAACACAAGGGTGGCACCACCCCTAGTGCATGGTTGCGCTGGGGACCAAAAATGTGCTGATTTCCGCTGAGATCAATGCATGGCCGCGCCCAACATGTAGTTACCAGCACATCCCTGCACCCAACCAGCGCAACCATGGGCTGGTAACATTTTTTCTTCTTGTTTTCTCACGTGTACAACTCCTAACTTGCGTATGCACTCCTGATACTTCGTGTAGTTCCCCGGAATCCTTCATTAAGCCTCAAAAAGCCATCCATTGAGCTCCAAATACCTACGAACCAAATCAGCCTCAAAGTAAACCGTTTTCATAGTATTAAACACTTAAGAATATTCAATTATTCATATTAAAACAGGATAACTACACCCACATCAGAATGTGCAATGAATGGAGTTTTGAGGGACTTCAGGAGATGAGGGAACCATTGGAAAGATTAGGATCAGAGTCTTCGAGGATGAAGGATTGGATTAAGGCACTGAAGAAGGTGGTTCCCACAGTGGTAGGGCTCCAGACCACCGCATTTTGTGCCTTCGATAGTGAATTACCAAGTGCAAGGTACGCTACCGGGTTTGTTGTTGACAAGAGGCGTGGAATTATACTAATCAATTGTCACTTGGTTAAACCAGTTCCGTTACCATTTTATTATTT
Organism: Ambrosia x helenae; assembly: GCA_030844895.1. Taxonomy (NCBI): domain Eukaryota; kingdom Viridiplantae; phylum Streptophyta; class Magnoliopsida; order Asterales; family Asteraceae; genus Ambrosia; species Ambrosia x helenae. Next base: position 34,143 of record JAUTDX010005442.1, on the reverse strand, counting down.
TCTCTCGAATAACATGATGATAGTTAACAAAGGGTTTTTGGCTTAATAGTATCAAGGTGTTGAGAATAGCATTCAAGTCATGTGTTAAGAAAAAAATTTATAGGTTTAAGAATATAATTTGAAGGGAGTTTAAGTTAAGATGACATGTAAAATTACATGATATTGTATATTATATGATTTATACCTAGTTAATGAAATATGCTACGTTTACAAAATAATATATATTAACTTTCGAATTGAATTGTTTTGCACCTTTGCATAGGAATTATGTGTGTATTATGATTTCAGACCCTTCAAAAAAATCCTTATTGAAAAGGGATTTTGTAGTAATTGTATGTCGTAAAAATTGAAACTAAAAAATTAGTGTTTTGTTGTTCTTTTTAATAGTTATACGATGCTGATACATTTCAAACAAGATGGTAAAACTGTTATTTTTGATTAATTAAAAATTAAACTAGCATATAACGAAGAAATGTCTTCTTCATATGTACAAAAAATATATAGGTTTTCATGATAAGTTAAGTGGTGATTGACTATTTGACTGATTGAGAGATAGTGGTATGTATTTAGAGAGTCCACTAAGCTATATAGCGAACTAGAAGATGATATGTCTGCTATTTATAAACATATCAAGGACATACATGGCTCAAGTTTGTTGAAATAAGTCGTGGCTAATAAAAGTGGAAACACTAGCATCTTTGCTCCAATGATTGTGGATCATGTATCATCACCGACAAGGATAGCTTATGTGTGTTCTTGTATAAAATGGACCCTACACTTAGTTAACATAGTAGACGACACTTCGAAGATAATAAATCAACCTACTTGAAATGCACAACAAACCTACATTAACGATGGCGATATAAATATATAAAGATAGGTATATGCACTTATAATACCAAGGGCAAATTTGTTTTTTAAATTAGCAACTATATTTGTAGAATGCTTTTTTTTAACGGTCAACGAAATTCACCAATAACTCCCTTTGGAGTCCCTACTCAGTCAAGTCAGGACCTGTTCCACCTGGCATAACGAGACATGTAAAAGAGCTCCTGGTTTCACCAAGTTCACCAGTTCCGGGAAAAATCCGACTATCCACCCGCCCGAAAGCACGACAATGGAATAATCGGTAAAATCTGGCGCTCTCAAGAATCGAACCCATGACATTTCAGCCATGGGTCTTCTATCATTAAGCCTTCATACTACTCCACTGTAAGGTGGTTGGTTATATTTGTAGAATGCTAATGAGCAAGGACACACCAAAGAGGCATACGTAAGCCAAACGTTCCAACACGAACCAATCGTTTAGTAAAGAGTTCATGATTGAGATCTTCATTTATCTATAACATCTTGAGTACCTTCAACGATACCCTCTAATTTTGTTGCTCCCCTTGTAATCTCACATAAATCACTTCCTTATATTTTCGATAAAAACGAATCTTATAATTTGAGTTTTTGATTAATAAGAATTATAAATTATCAAATATCTATGTTACCTTATTAAGGAGGAGACATGTCTAGAAAAGTAATTATACACACATTTTAAGATGGGATGTCAAGAGTCTCATGCTTTTAAACACTATATGTCATGTAAAACTTCCTTATAATATCATTTATTGCATTATCCACTTCTACTATATATCTATGTTAAAAAATGAGTTACGGATCATCATTTCCAGAACATGTTCTCATCATCAATACATCAATTCATCATCAATACATCAATAACTGGCCGAACGAACACTTAGCAAATAACTTGTAATAGTCATTTGCCTGGACTTGCCTATTTATGGCATTTTTTATCTTTTAATTGTGAAAGTTTAATTTTTTTGAAAGAAGTTAAAACCTGGGCAAATTTTATTGATATAAAAAATAAAATGAACGGATACAAACACAAAGTAAAATTTAATTACGTAATCTAATCACCGTCTTTTACAAATATTACGTTAAAACTAACATAAACTATTAACAAAAATGAGTACCGCGTTTCATAAGATGTCAACCGGGACACCCGCCGCAACGCGCGGGCATTCCACTAGTTTTATTTATTACTCTTTTGTCTTCACAACCCACATCCCGTTCCATCCTATCCACTAGACCACAACTTTCTGCCTATCTTTTTAAAAACCAGTTCCAAATTGGAACCCGTTCTAGTCAATGAGTCAATAACCAGGTAGTGCTTGGAAACCGCTTCGAGTATCAAACCAGTTATGGAGAGGAAAGTGATCAGTTCAGTCACATTTCCATGTTGTGATTAAGATAGGGTATAACCAAGTTGGAACCAATTCGTAATCATAAGATATGTTGGGTTTTACAATGTTTGATGGCCCTTTTTTTTTTCTATAAAGCATAGAATCTACGTTGTTTAAGAAAAATTGTAACTACTGAATATGAAAACCGAAAATAATAGTTTTTTTGTGTAACTATACTCTACTATCGAGGTGCGCACTTCAAGTTTTTTTTACTTGAACCGGTTTGGAAATAGATTGGGTGTTGACTGGTTCAAAGTCAAGCCGGTTTGGTTCTGTACCGGTTTGGTCGACCACAAATCGTTTTTTTTATTCAGATTTAGTTCGGTATTGGATTAGGTTTCGATTTCGGTTCCATTCTGGTTAATGTACGTACTTTTAAAATCATATAAATAAATGCATGAAAAATACCAAAATGACCTTACTGTTCATCAAAGTTTAAATTTAAATTTCAATATATTGAATGAATGAATGAATAATAAATAATATATTGAATAATTACATAAACTTTTAACTTTTATTAACTTCTAGGGTTTTTTAAATAAGAAATCTAATTTTATTTTAATTAAAAATAAATTTATTTGTGTTTATGGCCAAAATGATTTTTCTTATAGAGTGTTTTGGATTGCTTATTCAACTCTAAAAGTGAGTTCCTTCGACATGGTTCTCTCAAGCGCATTTAATTTTTTTTTTGAAAGGCGAATTTCTTGCTCTTTGTGAGACTTGAACTCAAGACCTCAGACTTTTAGTGTATTAAAAGGCTTTGTGAGACTTGAACTCAAGCGCATTTAATTAGAAGTACTTATTGGCTTATGACTTTTTAAAAATTAGTTTTAAAAAAAGTGTTTAGATTAGCTTTTGTAATAAGAAACGTTAAAAAAGTCAATAAATTGTTTTTTTTAATGTTTCGCTTAACTTATTGTAAAGATTGTTGTATGGATGATAGATTTGTAACTTTTTTCAAAAGTCAAAAGCTAGGATTTCTGACTTCAAAACAACTTTTTCACTCTTATTGAAAAGCCAAATCTAAAAGTGCCAACCAAGGTTTTGAAACCCGGTTCAACCGGTCGGACCAGGTTCCGGAGAGAACCTTCTGAACAAACTTTTTTTTTAAAGTTTCTACTTCATTTTGGATTGTATTAATCGGATTCTGCACCTGCAAAACAGATGGAATTAAGGCGGAGTTAAAAGCTTCGGTTTGGTTTCGAAGATCTGTGGAATAATGTTATGAGTCGGGTACTGATGACGACCCGGATTCATCAAATAGGTCATCAGTGAAGCTCCAGATTGGATTAGAGTTTTGGATAACATTTTTTGTTGTTTTTAGTCGGTTGATTGAGGGTTTTTTGATGATGATGTTAGCTTTGTAGAAAGATGGAAGTTGTGGTATGGACCCTTAGAGTTTACCAGGTTTTAATATTTAGTCCCTGTGTTTTTTATGTGTGCTTAATAATTTCGGGTTTAATTTTAGTTTTATATATTATAAGTTATAAATTAATTATCTGGTTTTTAAATCCGGTCCGACTGGTTGGACCAGTCCGCCCAGTAAACCGGTAAGAAGACCAATTTGACATCTGATCCGGTTTTAAAAACATTGGCAGCTGGCCTTTTGAAGAAATCAATAAGTCAACAAAGACTTTTAAAACGCAATCTTCTTCCGGTTGGCCAAGACTGTGAGCACGTGTAACTCCCTCATCGGCAGTTAATCACCCACAACTTCAAAACAAAATAAAACTGCAAGAACGAAAAGAGACGAAACACTCTGAACATATCTCACTTTCAACGGACCAAAAACCACCCTCTCTTTCCGTCACCGGTGTTTCACCACCACCTATATAAACACACACACTCATAACCTTCACACACAAATCACCTTTTAAAACACACACACATTAGCCCTAATTCACATCTCACCAACCCCCTCCCCCCAATAATAATAATAATAATATTATGACGGAAGCATCTAATAAATTAGGATCAGAACTGTCTATGGAGATCGATCCTCCGTTCAACGAAAACCTAGCCACAGCTGAGGACTGGCGTAAGGCGTTACAGAAGGTGGTTCCAGCAGTGGTGGTGCTTCGAACCACTGCTTGTAGAGCGTTTGATACTGAGTCTGCTGCTGCTAGCTACGCTACAGGATTTGTTGTTGATAAGAGGCGTGGGATTATTCTAACCAATCGTCATGTGGTTAAACCTGGTTAGTTAGTTAGTTAGTTAGTGTTTTTGTTTAATTGTTTTTAACCTAATTGAAGGATAAAGATGTAAACTTAGGTTGTGATTGTTATTTGTAGTGGTTTTTTAGGGTTGGAGAGTGTGACATTGTGAAGTTGTAACGTTTTGTTTATTGATTGGTTAATAACTTAATATTATGTATTTGTAGGTCCTGTGGTAGCTGAAGCTATGTTTGTGAATCGGGAAGAGGTTCCGGTTCATCCAATCTATAGAGATCCGGTGAGTTGGTTAACACATAGTACATTTTGATTTTGGAACTCTAAAATTGGTTTCAATATGCTTTTGATATGCTATATTATGCAAAAATTACTCAAAATGTGTTGGGAGCAGATGTGTGTGTTAGTGTGTGTTTTGGACTAGTTGATCAAAAAGTGAAATTAGTACAAGCAAGGAATAGATAAGATGAGTTAACACATCACAAGCAGTATAGTGATTAGTGAATGAAACAGTTATCATAGGTTTGAATTGTTCATGAAGGAACAATTCTATTTATACACGAGAGAGAACTACGGGTGACGTGGTCACCTTGATAGTGACATCTAACTAGACTGAACCAGAATTGATTCCCAACAGTTGAGAGTAGACAACCGGTGGTTTAATGATCAATACAAATTACTAGAAAGACACTAAACAACTGGTTCGTGAGAACAATTAGCGAACACCCTTACCAAAAGCTTCACAAGCCAACTCTTTTGGGCGGCTCTTGTTCTTGTCTTTAGCAGCAACAGTTTTAGCCAGGATAGGAGTTATTGGAGACGTAGGATTAAGGTTAAAGGCTTAAGGGAAGGGTACAGACGTACAGTTTGGTCTTAGCTTTGTCTTATGGGTTTTGATTTTCTACAATATTGCATGTGATTACCTTTAGGCATCTATTTAGATGTTTTATGTTGGTATATCTGTTTTTGTTTTACTATCTATCTCTAGCTTAGAGCAATGGAAACCTTCACTGTGGAGAGGGAGGAGTAGAGGTAGACCGTAGACCCAAGTTGACGTAGGATGAGCAAATTTGACATGATTTAATAGAGTTGCAGCTCTCTGAGGCCATGGTCCAGGATAGGAGTTCATGAAGGCATATGATTAAGTTTATGGATTTTTAGGGGAAGGTATAGTAGCGCTTTAGTTGGGTCTTAGGGGCCTAGATCTTCCTATACTTTAGGAGACCTATGCATGAGATTGTCTTCCCGTACGTATGTCGATATGTGCTTTCTTGATGTTATAGATGTTTATGTTCCACTATGCTACCCTATCAATACTGCGTGTGTCATTTGGTAGCTTTCTACCTATTTTCCTTTAGTTTCGTTTGTCTCTTGTTTGTTTTCAAGTTGGGGGTCTCTCTGGAAACCGCCTCTCTATTCCTAGGGATAGAGGTAAGGTTTGCCTATATCCCACCCTCCCCATACCCTGTTAATAGCTTTGCTATTGGTGAGATTTACTGGGTACGATTGTTGTTGTGTCTATCTCTAGTTTACTATGCTACTATGTCACCAACTCTTATGTTATTATGCTATTGCCACATTTTAGTAAGAAGTTGTATGGAAAACGGAGTGGAGGGTTTGTGGTGTTTGCGGCGGCGGATTATTATTCTACTCTTGGTGTTCCTAAATCTGCCACATAGATAGTCCAATTTGTTTGTCTGTTTATTTTGAGCTAAGGGTCTCTCTGGAAACAACCTCTCTATCCACATAGATAGAGGTAATGTTTGTCTACATCTCACCCTCCCCAGACCCTACGAATAGCTTTGCTTTTTGTGGGATCTACTGGGTATGGGTGGTGGTGTTGTAGTTCTAGGCAGATGTTCTATACTTGGGGAGAGCCAACAATCTTGTGTGCAATTTTTAGACCTTTATTTCTTCTGTAAAGTGCTGGTCAATGCCTAAAATTTTGACTTTCAACATCACATCTTTTCAGACTCAACAAAATGTTTTACATCATAAGTAGTTAGTTTATCATTGATACAAAATGGAACTACAACAAAAGGCATATAAACTCATTGTGCTGCTTACGTCAGAGTACTATGTGAAAGTACTATTATTTCGTTATTTTTTTTACTTTGTTACCAAATTGAAGCTCAATTGGTATCATAAATCATGTTGAAGGACCTCCTTTATAATGTTCAATACTTCAATTCTATGTATTCTTTTACATCTTTTTACATCACTATATTTTTATCAACATTATGACTAGTTTGTTGGGAAGCGTGTGACCTAATAAACACCCATAGTAACAATTGCAATACGAATAAAACACTAAAACGATAAAGAACACAAGACTATGGCTATGTCCACGGGCGAACAAAATGTGAATCATCTTAAATACAAACTTCTTGCAGAAATTTAGTACGGAGTATCTTTTAAGGGTCAAGGTTAAAACATTAAAAAGCCATGAGCCCTGACCCTGATTTGGAACTTGCAAGTTAAGCTGTCAGTTGTTGCGGCCGTTCATACAATGTGTCCAAAGAAAGTGGTACAATAATTATTCGATAGGATTACACTATCATCTTGATCCTACATTTGTGGGTCATAATAACGTCTAAGGCGAGGTCAAGGCACCACGTGGCCGTGGCCGTGGCTGACATGACAATCTGTTTTGATGTTTCACACTTGTACAGTTCTATTTAGGGGTGTCCAACGGTTCAGAACAGGACCGGACCGAAACGACCCGAACTGGAACCGTTTTCATGTTTTACACTTGTACATTTCTATTTGTCTATTTGGTATTTTAGACCACCATCTTAATGAAACACAACCGTGCAATCTTTTTAAAGGGATCATTTTGTTATTTTTGGAAATATATTATTGTTTTCATAAAAAAGAGAAGTGGTAGTCATTTCAGTTCGATGGGTTTTGGATTAGCAGGCTAGATTGATATATTCGACATAACCCATATATATTCGTATCAGTGTCATTAATCCAAACCCAAACACTCTTAAAATCATGTGACCCCCGCACAAACTGTGCAACTTATTTATCAGACTCAGGGGCTGTTTGGTTCACCTCTGAATGGTTCCATTCAGAGGTAACCTCTGATTCGGTCAGAGGCAGGGCTGTTTGGTTGTGAAAATGCAACCTCTGAACTGACCAGTTCAGAGCTGAACGATTCAGCTGATACAAGATGCTGAATGAAAAAATAGACAAGTTTGCCCTGTACCTCTGAATGGCTCCGTTTGTACTGTCACCCAACCAGAACACCACCGCGGGTCATGGATTCGTCGTTACCACAGACCACCGTGCCTCCCCCTCCTCCTCCACAGGTCACCGGCTTCCTTATCCGCCGCAGCTCCGCCCCTCTTCTCTTTCTCTTTCTTCGGTTTCTCTATCTATCGTGCCTTTCTTTCTCTGTAGTGTATGTATTATGAATATTCCAACAAAAATCTTTCTCTGTAGTGTAGTGTATGTTGGATTGTTGAAGGAGTAAAAAAGAAAAGATGCCAAGATGAAAGATAAAGAAGAGAAAGATAAGAAAAATGATGAATTGGTCAAATGGGGTGGGTGGGTGGGGTTGGGAAAGACGGTAAAGAGGAAAAAAATGTTAGGTAGGTGAATGGGGTGGGTTAATTGGGGTGAGGGTAAAATAGTCATTTGACAGATTATTCAGAGGTACAACCAAACAACATTTAATGGTTCAGCATCTTACTGGTTCAGAGTCTCTTACCCATTCAGAGCTCTTACTGGTTCAGCACTTACTGATTCAGCACTTGCCAAACAGCCCCTCAGCTAAAATACATACATGATACATCAAACACCACTGTTGATGCATACGGAACTTTAGCCATCTTATCATTGTTTTCATATGTCTTTGGCGATTGCTTCTTTGTAGATTTGCACTTCTGGCTTTGGCATTCTTAAAACTGAATTTCCGTAATTCTTTCCCCAATGTACTTTTCTTGGGATAGTTTACTCACCTTATGATCTGCTATCAGCATGTCACTATTATACAACAATATAATATAAGAGGAGTGGATTTTCTTCAAGTAATAACAATGATCCATGTCACGTCTCAGTATCTCACATTCTCATGTACTAATTTCTCTCCAATCTGCATAAAGATGTCACACTTTAAATACCATGTTTTCAAAATTATGCACCTGTTCATCCCTTTGTTTGTTTGATATGTGCATTGTTGATTTTTTTTTTTTTTGACCCCAATAGCTGTTTCCTGGGCATGATACTGACATTATGCCTTTTTAATGTTTAGGTTCATGATTTTGGATTCTTTCGTTACGATCCTGCTGCAGTACAATTTCTTAGCTATGAGGAGATTCCTCTTGCTCCGGATGCTGCTTGTGTTGGCCTGGAAATTAGAGTTGTTGGTAATGATAGTGGAGAGAAGGTATATAATATTCTTCATGTACAATATTATTTGCTTTTGGAAATTAGAGAATGAAAGTGATTCTAGGACTATGCTGTCATAGTTGCAGCTTAATGTATTTTAGATACCATCTGTTTCATAGTCTTCATGTACACTATTGTTTACTTTTGGTCTGAATTTATAGGTCTCTATTTTGGCTGGTACCCTTGCTCGTCTGGATAGAGATGCTCCACATTATAAAAAGTATGTAACGCACCATATTTTTCTTCTCTGTCATTTTATGTGACTCAAAAGTTGTGTTTATACTCGTTAATTTATCTATTAATTTTATATTATTGTGGTCTAGATTACATGTTTAATGAATATGCAACTATCGTTCATTTTTTGTCTGTTCATTTGTTGGTCATAACCATGTATTGCTGTGTCAAGCGCAAGATCTTGTGCAGACTATACAATTGTGAAGCATCATTGGTATGACTTTATGCATCTCATTGTTTTTGGAAACATAAAATTATAAGTGAGAAATCTAAAATCTTATAACTTTGTAATGGGAGTATTAAATGAGGTAAAGAAGCCTATACCAATCATGTGTACCTCAAATAGAAAAAGCAAGGAATAAAGTGATACAAACCCGTGGGTCGACCCGCGTCTCGTGGGCAGCTCCAGGCTCCAGCTGGGTATTTGACATATATGCGTATTGTTTAGATTAGGGTGTCGTGTGTTTTTAATTATCTTGTTCAGTCAAGTTTTAGGAGATTCCCCATCTTGAATTGAGTTTATCATCTTGTAATCTGTTTTCAGTAAATCAAATCATCTTGGTTAGGTTTTAACATAAAGATTGTAATTGTGTATTATAAAATTTTCTTTGTCTATGTATACCCTAACAATAGCTTTGCTCGCTACCAATAGTCTTGCTATTTGTGGGATTTACTGGGTATGTTGTTGCCTATGTATCTGAATTTTATTGAGAGGATACGGTTTACATTCAGCTATCTTGCTCAAATATACATGACGGTTTTGCCACTAGTTTTGAAGAATTGAAGTATTAACTGTAAGTCTTCTTTCTGATGCAGGGACGGCTACAACGATTTCAATACGTTCTACATGCAGGTTAAGCAAAAATGTTGCAGACTTCTGCTTAATTACTGGCCTTTTTTTTTGTTTTGTCCAATTTTTTTCTTTTATTTTATCATTTTCCCATTATATTCCTCATTACATGGCCCATGAAAGATTTCTCTTTGTGTATTGTTGTTGTGGTTTGTTGGATTTTCTGTGTAGGTAACCATTTCTGATTGTTGCTACCTAAGTTTATAGAAACTAAGTTAGGATTTTTTTTCTGTTTCTTTTCATTTCTGTTGAGATAGTTGTTCCAAATTTGATTGTTACAACTCAAGTTCACTAAACAAAAGTTGATTTTGTTGTTTCGTTTTTTTAATCATTTCTGTGCTTACAACAGGCAGCATCAGGTACTAAAGGTGGTTCGAGTGGTTCCCCAGTCATAGATTGGCAAGGCCGAGCAGTTGCCTTGAATGCTGGCAGCAAGTCTTCAAGTGCTTCTGCATTTTTCTTACCTTTAGAGCGAGTAAATAGAATATTCCTATATTCAACTCAGCATTTTTACAGATGGTGAAGAAGCAACATGTCAAGTATATAAAAAAACATTTTTGTGTGACCGTACAGGTGGTGAGGGCTTTAAATTTCTTGCAGAAGGGAAGAGATTCTTTTCAAGATAAATGGGAGGCTGTTACAATCCTCCGTGGTACACTTCAGGTATGTCGATTTCTCATTTTTGTACATGCATTATTTTCAAACAAATTGTTCTCTGTAATTTTTGTAACTGTAGTTAAGTAGTGAGTTACTGTGATCATCATGTCCTTATGTACATGACCTATTTATGTTAATATTGCATGATACGTCTGAAATCTGAATGTCTGATACAGGCAACATTTCTCCACAAAGGATTTGATGAGACTCGTCGCCTTGGTTTGCAAAGTGAGACAGAGCAGGTTTCCACTTTCTTTAATTCCCTCATTGTTACTATCATTATTTTTGGTTTTCTTGTAATTTCTGAGGTCTTATCTGAGTTATTAATTTACTTAGTTGGTGCGACATGCATCTCCACTTAGCGAAACTGGAATGCTTGTAGTTGATTCTGTAGTAAGTCCTTTTTTTTCATTTCTGTTAGTGAATTACTAGATTGTATACTTTCATCATTATGCTTGCAGCTGATGAAATCATCACCATTCTTTAGGTGCCAGGTGGGCCAGCTCATAAACACTTAGAGCCAGGTGATGTGCTCGTTCGTATGAACAAAGAGGTGTGTATTCTTTGTGCTATAAAGCACACTTTAAACACATGTTAACATACATTAAAATCAAATTTACCATCTGACTTGTTCTAAATCTTGATTCAGGTAACTACTCAGTTTCTGAAAATGGAGTCCCTACTTGATGACAATGTTGGCCAAAATGTTGAGTTAGAACTTGAAAGAGGTGGCAAACCTTTTACTGTTCAATTGACGGTGAGTTACTTGAATTTTTGGATTCAATGTTCTTTTTCTGTAACTGTGAGCACCTGTTACCAGTAAACTCACGGAGCCCACCAATATCCTGCAAACGGCCTTTAAGGGGGTTAAAGGCAGAAAACTAGTGGACTGTGGATTCATCTGAGACCCCTACTAGAGGACTCAAGCGCTGCACCACCCCCTTGTAGGTTTATTGGATTCCACGTTGATATTGATGTCATTATTTTTTTTCAAACCCTTATGCTATATACAGGTTCAGGACTTGCACTCGATAACTCCAAACTACTTCTTGGAAGTTAGTGGTGCTGTGATACACCCTCTTTCCTATCAACAGGTCTGTCTGATTACATATTTATATTCGTGTATGGTTTTCGGAAGCATTCCAGTTATAGAAGCTTTAAACCGGTTTCTTCTTAAACAGGCTAGGAATTTCCGCTTTCAATGTGGTCTCGTTTACGTCTCAGAACCTGGGTATGTTCTTTTACATCTTCTGCTAAAAGTGAGTTTGTAGAAGTCTTTCATTTAATTAGATTTATTGCGGTGTCTACAGTTATATGCTTTATAGAGCTGGAGTTCCAAAGCATGCCATTATAAAGAAGTTTGCAGGTGAAGAGGTTTCACACCTTGAAGACTTCATCAGGGTTCTATCTACGCTTTCTAGAGGAGCTAGGGTTCCATTGGAATATATAAGCTACACGGATCGTCATAGGAGGAAGGTAATATATGCATCGTTATATCATCAACAGACGTTATTTGTATGAATTCTTAAAACATGACTGATTGGTATCTTGCGGCTTTCATTTGGCTGTAGTCTGTTTTAGTTACTATGGATCGACATGAATGGTATGCCGCCCCTGAGATCTACACTCGTGATGACAATTCTGGTCTTTGGATAGGAAAACCAGCTTTGCCAGATGTCAGTAAACAATTGGTTAACGGTGTTATAAGTATGGAGACAAGTAGTAAAACTGAACCACGTGATCAAGATGAATCTGACTGTGGAATAAAAAAGCGGAGACTAAGTGAAGATGGAAATATGATTGCTGATTATAATTTAAATGAACCAAAAGTTGACAACCATGAAGATCCAAGATCTCAGGAAGATGCGGTTTTGAGGGACCCACATGGTTCGGTTGCCGAGCGTGAGATAGAGCCGACACTTGTCATGTTTGAGGTTTTTGTACCATCATCATGTATGCTTGATGGGGTTCACTCACAGCATTTTTTTGGAACTGGGGTGATTATACATCATTCTGAAAACATGGGATTGGTTGCCGTTGACAAGAACACCGTTGCTATATCAGCATCTGACATTATGCTTTCTTTTGCTGCATTTCCAGTCGAAATTCCCGGCGAGGTTGACTTTCTTTTGGTCTTATTCGAGCCCATTTACCATCGAATCCACTTTCGTTGACTTTTTTTTTCTTATTTTTAGGTTGTCTTTCTTCATCCAGTTCACAACTATGCTCTTGTTGCATATGACCCTTCTGCACTAGGATCTGCAGGGGCTTCTGCAGTGCGAGCAGCTCAGCTTCGTCCTGGTAGGTTAATATGAATTTTGATTACGTTTCTTTGTTATAGTTATTCCATATGAATGTTGATTACTTTTTTTTTGGTAATCATGATAATCTGTTACTGAAAAACTAACGAGATCCACCAATACCATGCTAACCAATGGTTCGGGTAAAATGTTAATTACATTTTTTTTCATTTAATGTCAGAACCTGCATTACGACGTGGTGAGTCTGTCTATTTAGTGGGTTTAAGTAGGAGTTTACAGGCAACATCTAGAAAATCTGTGGTTACAAACCCGTTTGCTGCCTTGAACATTAGCTCAGCCGATTCTCCACGGTACAGAGCAACCAACATGGAAGTAATCGAGCTCGACACTGGTATATCTTATAACTTTTTACTTTATATATTATTACTTTTATTTTGAAATCAGCTATTTATCGACTTTATGTGTGTAGATTTTGGGAGCAGTTTTTCGGGAGTACTAACTGATGAGCAAGGAAGGGTCAAAGCCATATGGGGAAGCTTTTCAACTCAGGTTTGTAGTGAGCTAGGGGTGTTCATTGCATAGTTATCAAAGGCGCACTCAAGGCGCATACGCCTCTCCTGGGGCCTAGGCGCGAGGCGCAAAAAAGTTTGGGCCTAAGATAGAAAAAAAGCGAACAAAGAAAATAAAGTAAAAATATATTAAAATAATCCTATTCTTCAAATAAAATAGAGACAAAAGCTATTATATAACATTTAGTATCATCTAGTTGGTCTCAAAAGGTTTTGAAATATTGGTGTATTAGTGTATAAAAGTAGTTTTCCTTAGATAAAAGTAGAAATTTGGCTGGAATCTAGCCATAATTCAACAAATTTGGCTGAAAACTCTCTGGAATTTGGGAATCTAGCCAAAATCTGCGCCTAAACCATCACCAGGAGAATTAAAGCGCAATTTCCTCGACTAAAAGCGCAATTGCATCGTCTTGCTTAAAAAATGGGCCTAGGTGCAAGAGGTGATGGCTTTTAACAACTATGGTTCATTGTCCAGTTCGGCTGGGGTTTGACAAACGTAGGCGTAAACGCTAACTATGGTTTCGGGAAACGACAACTCAAACTGGAGGGGTTGAGTGGCCGAGTGGGTTGGCCAAGTTGACCCGTATTACCGGTTTGGCAGTTCAATGGTTCGGTTTTTACAGTTTAAATCAATTTTTTTTTTAAATTCAAATTCATTGGTTTGTATGGATATTTTTAAAATGATAAAGATCTCATAATACGTATACATAATTATGTTAGAAATTTAATCTTTGATCATCTTAGTATAAGTTTATATTATGTCTAGGAAAATAAGTGTGACATTGTATAGTTAAAATAAGGCACACGTGTCATTAAGTTGGTAGTTATAATCGGTTAGTTTACACCGATTCATGTGGCAGTTATAAGCAGTTAGAGTCCCAACGGTTGTGATGTTTCAAACACCATGTTAAGAATCTTGATGTATGGCAGTTAACAACAACGAAATAATAACAATATTGTGTGCAGAAATATTTGAGAGAGAGTTTGAGAGAATGGACAGAAATCGATACTTGAAATTGATACACAAATAACCTATATATACATACATACTGGCCGGTGTGTGTTTGAAACATCACAACCGTTGGGACTCTAACTGCTTATAACTGCCACATGAATCGGTGTAAACTAACCGATTATAACTACCAACTTAATGACACATGTGTGACTTATTTGAACTATACAATGTCACACTTATTTTCCTAGACATAATATAAACTTATACTAAGATGATCAAAGATTATATTTCTAACAATCACGCCCCTAATCTTTGATTCATCGTGTCTTGATCCTTCTTGATCATTCTTCACTGCTCGAAGTCTTTGATCTTTTCTTTGGAGGGAGTTCACTGTCTTGCCATTCCTTGTAGCCCACCTTTAAATCAGTCTTGTCTTCATTGCTTTCCAATCGTAGTTCCCTTCTTTTGAACTTTCAAATGATACCAGTTTAGTATCTCTAAGTACTGATTATAAGTGACCCGTATGTCCTCCACTATGCCATCATTTTTCATCTCTCTTGGCAGCCCGTAACCATAGCCCATTCGGATTGCAACTTGTACCCACAGATCATATTTGTTGACAACATCATATCCTCCAAATCTCTCTACTGTCATGTAAAGATCAAGTAGATCTATCTTCCTTCCCATGTAATCCTTTGGTGGAATAGGCATGGCTGAATTAATTTCCAAAAAACCTTTTAGAACCCATGATACGGTTCTCTCAAATTCGGCCTTAACTTGATTCTATGCACATCTATTTGGTTTGCTATATGGATCATGTCCATGAGTGTGGTACAATCTTCTAAAGTTGAAAGTTTCGGATAGAGGATTGTCCCTTCTTGTTTACTTGAACCCGGTGCACTTCTGTCTCTATCTTTGTTGAATTGGTTCATGATGCTTCCTTAAAGATTTCTTCTCATAATCTTTATCCATCATAAGATGTTCTTCCACTTTCTCCTTGCCTCTTGCCTTTCTCTTTTGTTCTCTCTCATATTCTCCTATATTCTCTCCTATATTCGGACAGGAGTATGGTTTGTGGATTTCATTACAATTCCAACAATGAATATTCGGTTGAATAGAGGAGGGTCTATCATATTTCTTTGAGATGTAACAAACATCACCATCATACTTGATCTTGAATCCTTCTGAGATCAATTTTTCCACACTTAACACATTCCTTCTAAGTGTTGGAATGTAATAGACATTCCTAATTGTGTGGATCTACCCTTCACTATAAATCTCTACACACCCTTTGCCTTTGTAAAGATCCCTCTTGAACCTTTCATAATTGCCCTCTATACCGAAAGTTTGTTCTAAGTTCTTGAACAAGTGTTTGTAACCGGTTGCATGTTGTTGCCTGTTAAGGCTTGCATACCAGATATCATTCCATGTCTTCCCATCTGTCCCCTTTATCATAAATTCAATCTTTCCTATTCTTTCTGGACAGTCTTTTCGATAATGAAATGGTTGGCTGCAATAGGAACAACACATACCCTTCGGATACTTCCAATTGATCTCTTTATTTCCATAGCCTTTGTTGTTATAAACTGCCTGATGTTCTTTTTTTTCGTTTATCACAAACTTTCTGTTTCTGTTAGAATCCATGAAGGAAGATATATTCTGATTACCTTTAATCCTGTAATTCCACTGATGATCAACAAGATCATGCAACTTCTCCTTGCCAAATCGCCTTTGAGAATTACTTCGGAATGAGGGTGACTCACTACACCCACGGGCCCTGTAACCACCACTGATTTCTTCTTCCTTTACTTCAACATAGAATGGATTAAAATAAGTCACACATGTGTGACACTGTATAGTTAAAATAAGTCACACATGTGTCATTAAGTTGGTAGTTATAATCAGTTAGTTTACACCGATTCATGTGGCAGTTATAAGCAGTTAGAGTTCCAACAGTTGTGATGTTTCAAACACACACCGGTTAGTATGTATATATAGGTTATTTGTGTATCAATGTCAAGTATCGATTTCTGTCTATTCTCTCAAACTCTCTCTCAAATATTTCTGCACACAATATTGTTATTATTTCGTTGTTGTTAACTGCCATACATCAAGATTCTTAACAAATTACATATTTAAAAAAAATGAAAAATAAAATAAAGGTTAAACGACTGGTTCCAAGTTCCAAACCGAAACGTTAAACAGCCGAACATGAACCAAACGATTTGAATCTCAAACCGTCAAACTGGCCGACTTGCTTCGATTTGGACCGATCAGTCGGTTTCAACGGTCTTTATACGCTCCTAGTTTGTACACAACGTTTTCACTAGTAAGAACTGAATTTTGATGATATTTATTTTTTGCAGCTGAAATATGGTGGTAGTTCATCTGAAGATCATCAGTTTGTGAGGGGTATCCCTATATATACAATAACCCAAATACTTGAAAAGATTATATCTGGGGCAAAAGGACAACCTCTTCTCATAAATGGCATTAAAAGACCAATGCCTATGGTTAGGATTTTGGAGGTTGAGCTTTATCCTACTTTGCTGTCCAAGGCTAGAAGCTTTGGACTGAGTGACCACTGGATCCAAGTTCTTGTGAAACAAGATCCGGTTAGACGTCAGGTTTTACGAGTCAAAGGTTGTTTAGCAGGGTCTAAAGCTGAAAACCTATTAACACAAGGTGATATGGTGTTAGCTATTAACAAAAAGCCTGTTACATGTTTTCGTGATATCGAAAATGCATGTCAAGCCTTGGATCTGTGTGATGACATGGAAGGAAAACTTGAGCTGACTGTGTTTCGCCAGGTCAGTCGATGTGGAGCGTGATTATTGACCCACATATTCAAGAAATGAGAAGAGGTGTTGACGATTGTTATTTGTGATTTCTCAGGGAGTCGAAATTGATGTTCTTGTGGGAACTGATGTGAGAGATGGAAATGGAACGACGCGTGTCATCAATTGGTGTGGGTGTTTTTTACAGGATCCTCACCCAGCAGTGCGTGCTCTTGGGTTTTTGCCTGATGAAGGTCATGGTGTTTACGTGACAAGGTATCCATCTGTTCCTTTTCTTGTAAATGCGGCAATTTCGACTACGGGTGGTGATCATGTTGGGTTGGTGGGTTGAATCATTGAAACCCCAACCCGACCATATATCTATTCATGCGAAAGGCATCGAATCTAACCTGGACCTACTTAAAATAGTGTAACGCGGACACAACTTTTTTCACTCATTTATCTAAATTAGTCAAAAGGGTTGATGGGTGTAAACGGGTTGTAACTGTGTTGAATGGATCTACAAATTGTAATAATTTGGTTCAAGGGTCGGTGAGCCAATCTGTAGGTTGACGGGCCACTTGTTTAAATGAACGGTTAGACAAGTCACCGAACACAACTTGTATATTAAACGAGTTAGATATGAGTATATGACAATTGACAACCAAAAATCAGATTATTTTCATGTCTCGTTTCATGTTCCGGGCAGTGTCAGGAATTACCACCCCTATTTTTGGACCAGTAATATATAAACGGGTAGATTTCGGTAATATTTTCAGGTGGTCGCATGGGAGTCCGGTGCACAGATACGGTCTATACGCCCTCCAATGGATCGTAGAAATTAATGGAAAACCAACTCCTGATTTGGAAGCCTTTGTCAATGTAACAAAGGTAAATTTCATCATTCCAGTACCTCAAATTGTTTTTGGTTATAATCAGAGTTCATCTAAGTCTCGTGGTGTAAACAGGAAATAGAAAACGGGGAGTTTGTTCGTATAAAAACAGTGCACCTCAACGGGAAGCCACGCGTGCTAACGTTGAAACAGGACTTGCACTACTGGCCTACCTGGGAACTGAGGTTTAATCCCGACACTGCAGTGTGGCAGCGAAAAACGATCAAATCACTATGAGTCCAGGAAGTGGGTATACATACATAACGGATCAACAATATTGGTACCACGGCGGTGTATATCATAATTTTGTATTAGACATTGAGCTGATACAAAATTACAAATTATACACTAGCCGGTATTTATTCCTGGACTTTGATGACTAAAGTTGGAATTTCCCAAGGAATTTACTTTCGGTTATATATCGAATACAATGAATGTTATAATTTGTTTAAACCTGTAATGCATTGGCTATATATTTAGATGTTGTAGCATCCACCATGATTTTACATTCCATGCTTCATTTACACATGACTTGAACAATCTTGTCTGGATATCAGAAAATCCAATGTTCATACTTGCACACAAATTTAGATCCTCAAAACAGATTTGATCGGAAATCTGATCAAATTAGAAACTGTGCGTATGCGAACCTCAATCGATTAGATCATAACCGAGTTTGTGAATTACAAAATCTGCATTTTGGCCATCTGTGTGCATGCAGAAGGTAACATTTGTCTAAATGTGATGCACAAATATAAGGTTATGGATTCATGGAAACGTTTCTGCACAAATGAAAAGGAAAACCGATTCCTGACTTGTAGTTACACAGGCATTACTGACATGCCCCTTTATCCCTTTCATCGCCCTGCCTTTTCGTAACCTAATGCGTCCCCCCTAATGCCTACTTGCCCGTCATGTGTACATTATCCACATGGGCACATGGCTGCCCATTTTAACCTTTTTTGGACAAAAAATCACACACTCGTGAACAAAGTTAATACACTAACAAAAATACCAAACAAATGCTTGTGTTCTGGTTCATCCGTATGGTTTCGACCTTGAAGGAAGCAGCCAGCAGCTTTGAGCTTCCTCAGCCAATCCTGTAAAGTTCTGTTCTTTCCTCTGTTTGACCTCCACGTCAACTGATACCGCTTGGATCTAAGTAAATATGGCCCATAGAGAGCGGATATCCAATCTGAGGTCCCCATGGCACAGCAAAATCTTGTGCTGCTAATGAATTGGATATTTTCATGGTTTGATCATACAATCCATCCAGCAAACATCACCAGGATTTCGGATTGTTCGCTTTCACAGGACGCTGGGTCATGCAAATCATTCAGCTCAGCTTTCAGAAACCACTAAATCATGGTTTTGATAACCGGCCACCGGTTCAACCAGCCTACCAGTTGGATGGTTCCCATAAGATACAATTGTAATTGATTTAAGATGTATAAATATAGTTATTTAAAGATCCAAATTTACTTTCTAACTTGTATATAATCATTTTTTAAACAATCTATCACCCAAATACTATTAAAAATACTACTGACTTCTTAAATTATATATTATTCTATAACACAAATCTAAATTTTAATCAACCAAACAAAACTTATTAAAGACTTTAACTGTGGAAAAAAATGAGATACATAAAATGTTAACTAATTAGCTCAATTTTGTTATCATTTAAAAACAACTTTGAGGCTATTAGGTCAAAAAATTATTCATCTCAAATCATGACCAATTTAAAGTCTTTACAGTTCTATCAAGAAGACAATCAAATTACTAAAAATAGGCCGTAGCTCGAAACTCACTGAAGGTGACCACACATATGTCTGTGCACACATTATCCCTATTTGTACAAATAATATCACACGCACACGCTCGGGCATAAGTACCAGGGTAGTAATCAAGGTTTTCTTTCATGTTCCACCAAACTCGCTCCCTCAAACTTCGGAGAACCTCTAAAAGTTTCAGGTGTTATTCCATTGTAATGATTTTTTATAGGGTTAAAGCTAAATGGCTTAGATGGAACATTTGCAAAACTTGGTAACTAAATGGCTTAGAACTTAAGTGGTTTTATACTTTTATAGCAATAAAAAAAAGTTTGAGCACTTGAAACAATAAATAATATTAAATATATAAACATGATAGAATCCAAATTAATTTTAGATGAGAACCAAGATTATTGTATTACAAAATCAATTAGATAATATAAATACAACTATGCCTATAAAAGTAAAAAAATCAAGTATTGTATCTATAAACATTGTTAGACTTAAAACATAATACATTTAGGTTTCAAAAATATAAGTGAAGTACCTGATTTCATCATCATTCAGGTGTCCAAAAACTGCATCACTTCATCATCAATCTTTATATAAGGAATATGAGCAATGTTGCACCAATCCACACCTACTTCTTTCTCACAGCTTACCTTCACTAACTCACAATCCTCAATAACCAAAGATTTTAACGCTCCAAGCTTCTGTATCCCGTCCGGTAACCACCTCAGATTCGAGCAACTCCGGATATGCAGTTCCTCTAGAGCCGTTAGATTGCTAATCGCGTCATCCGGAAGACACTTCATCTCTTTGAACCCCTTTATTTCCAAGAAGCTAATACTAGTAAGCTTCCTAACTGATCTAAAAAGCTTCTCGTTACCTCCAACGATGCATAATGACTTCAGTTTCGGAAAATAAGGCAGTTTAACCAAATTGGGACAATCGTTAACGACTAGCTTTTCTAAACAGGGAAATACGTCTTCGTCTAGATGTTTAAGACTATCCATTCCTTTGAGTTCAAGAACCTTAAGTAACGGTAGTTTCCCAAGAGAATGCAAATTTTCGCACTTTTTGCAACTTTCAAATGTAACGCTAACAAGATTGACCATACCCGCGATCCAATCTGGGAGACGTGCGCCTTGATAATCAGATACTGTTAGCATCTTTAAATTCTTATGGGGTTGAAGAGCTTCTAAAACCTCTTCCGAGTTGTTTTCTGGTGACTCGTCTTCGCTGTTGTTATTCTTCCAGTCCCACGAGAGATGTAAACAGTTTATATTCGGTTTCTGTTTGAGATTAGCACTCTCCGCTTGCGATGAACTGTTGACATTTTGAAGTCCCTTTATGCTAAACTCTCCTCCTAAAAGATTCAACTCTTGTAGCTCGCTTAGTTGGACCCCCTGCCCCTTGCCTACGAGAAACGTGCTGAGTCTGCGTAGGTGGCGTAACTGTCCCATCCCAAGTGGCATATGATCAAGCGAGGAACACCCGTGTATGTTCAAGTGTCGAAGATTTCTTAGGTACCTAATGCCTTCGGGTAACTCACAGAGATTTTCGCAAAACGACAGTTTTAAAGTTTGTAAATTTTGGAGTTGAACAATGGAGTTAGGTAATGCAACTATTTTCGAGCGTGAGACGTTTAGATACCTAAGAAACTTCAGATTTCCAACGGATTCGGGTAAATCTGTTATCATGTCTGAACTTGATCCTAAATGCAATACTCTAAGATACCTTTGTTCAAATATGTGATCCGGGGTAGCAATTTTTGAAAAGCCGCCTAAAGTAATTAACGATCGTAAAGATTTTGCTTTCGCCATTACCTCATTTGAGAAATATAAGATGTCATTCGACGACAAATGAAGAACCTCTTCCGGGAATTTCAGTGTTTCACCCGACATTATACTTGAACATTCGTATTTCATAACAGACTGCGCAAGCGCATGCATCTCGTCATGCATTTTACAAGTGGTTACACCGTCGAAGATGCACTCTTTAACGTCTTGCAAGAATGACCTCCAAACCAAAGAATTGAAAATCTCTTCGCCTAAATCATACAAATCAGCATCTCCTCTCGACGGAACAAAGCCATACGCCACCCAAAGCTCTATCAACAACTGTTTATCCATTTCATGCCCTTTTGGAAATATCGAACACAACGCAAAACACTGTCGCGTGTGCGCAGGCAAGTTATCGTAACTTATCTTCAACGACGGTAAAATACAACTTCCCTCGCTAGTCAAATCCCAAACTTCACTTTGCAGCACGGATAACCACTCGCTTACGCTACTTTTATGGCACACCGAGCTTCCTATAACCTTCAACGCTAAAGGCAACCCCTCGCATTTCTTCACGATCGCTTTACCAATCGTCTCAAATTCCGTACCATGACTACCATCCACATCCTTCCGAACAACATCAAACGCATATCGCTTGAATAACAACCACGAATCACTTTCGGACAACCTACTCAATGGATGTACCGACACAAACGCACAACAACCAACCATCATATCCGCAACCTCCACACTCCGAGTCGTCACCATAACCATACCCCCCCTCCCCCCACACTCCAACACCTCCATAAACCCACCCCACTCCCCCACATTCCCATCCTCAACCCCATCCAAAACCAAAACAAACCTCCTCCCTCCTAATCTCTCTCGCACCATTTCTCGCAATGCTACCAATTCCACACACGATAGATCCGTCGAACCACCGTCTAACGAATTCAAAATCTCCCTAATCACCCTTACTAAGCTAAAAGAACTCGACACGGATAACCATATTTTCAAATCAAACAACTTATCTATTTTCAAATCCTTATAAACCATTTCAACAAGTGTAGTTTTACCTATACCTCCTACACCTGAAATAACATTCACACTCACATTATTCGTTACAACGCCTACGCCTACGCCTGAATTAACATGATCTGAACCACACAAACTTCCTATATCATTACAAATGTGTCCAACAATCATTTCCTTCTCCAAATCTCTACCAACAACATTCAAACAGATCGATCTAACCGATCTACTTCGAATCTCATTATCATTATCATTATCATTATCATTATAACAACTATTATTATTATTAGAATAATCATCTTGAGAACTATTATTATTATTATTATAATAATTATCTTGAGAACTAAATCCACATTCAACCAACTCAAACTGACTCCTCTGATCAGCAATCTTATCCAACAACTCCTTAATTTCTTTAACTCTCCTAACCATCCTAACCCTAAACTTAAGCGGATTACTAGCAGCAAAAAAGGTGCTAACATTATTCTTAAGACCTCGTTCAACATGAAGTCTACGAAGCAAGGCTTCAGTAGAGACTTCTTCTAGAACATTTTCAACTTCAAAAGAAGCAGCTCGAAGCTTCCTTAACCAGTTTTGTAAGGGAATGTTATTCCTTTGTTTGATTTCTGCATCGGGTATGACAGATAGGATTTGAGTGAAGATGGTACGGAGAGAACGGAGATCGGACTTGAGGCCCCATAAGACGGCGAAGTCTTGGGTGGCTAAGGATGTGGAACGTTCCATGACGTGGGTGATGACTGAGGATATTATTGGATCTCCCATGGTTTGATTGAGTTAAGGAAGATGGGTTTCAGGTTGTTGTTGTTGACTTGAACAGGACTAGGAGTTGGGTTTTGGATCATGAGAGATGGAAAGTGTTTTGTTATGATATGTTATGTTTACAGCTGTTGGAGAGCACTGAGGTATGGGTTTGGATACTGGCTACTGGTTCAGCCGGTTTTCTTACAAGTTGGACGGTTCTGAGAAACTAGACATGGACAAAAAGAAACCAGTTTTTAAACCCGACCCGGAAACCGGTTTGGTAAAATCCGGATTTTGGTCAAACCGGTTGCAAACCAACCCACAGCTTCGGTCCTTGGTTCGGTTGGGCTTTTAGAGCTTCGATAGGGTGGGAAACCGGTTTGGAATAAAAACCGATTGGAGCCAAAAATCGGTTTGAGAACCGATCCATTTTAAACCCGAAAAAAAAACCGGTTTAGAAACCGGTTTGAGGACCGGTTTTTGACCATTGCTATAACGGTAATATTTTTCGGAATTACCGGCAGTTTTTACTTGTGCCGCCGCTTTAAACCCATGTTACAATATATCAGGGGTAGAAAATATAATTGAAAAAATTGTCAACGAGTTGGACTTGAACACGGCAAAAGACCCCTATTTTTCACAAGGTTTAATATCAAGATTTAACAAACATCTCACGGATATGTATGATGTTTTTTTTTTGAAGAAACTCAATGGATAGATATGTAATTTTACATCAATTTTAAGATGATATACCAAGAGTCATAGTGTAATTTCCTAATTTTTTACTAAATTCTTCCCTTTATGTCCCTAATGTGCAACCTTTGATGACAATTGTACAAATGACGTATGCACAAATTCTAGATCATTGTTTTTGAAACCGTTCATTTATTCTGCTTTTAATGGCATTGTCCCTTCTACATCCGTCACCACCCTTTTTTATTTATTAATGCAATTCATTCCAAGTCATTGTTTGTAACCGTCGAAGTGTATTGATAAGAAATCTAGCAGTAATCATTGATTAAATCATTCGAAACATTTGGAGGATCCAATTATAAGACAAAGATATTAGTTGGGTAGAAATAAAAGAGTTAAAGCTAATAGAAATTAGGTATACGATTAGAATTCAAGGCGGTCGGAGTGACCGGCGACGGCGGCCAGATGGGCTCCTGCGGCATAGCTTAACTCACGGCGGTCGTCAGTTCCGATGTCTGGCTCCTCAATATGATTGGCTATCAATTATGACCTCATGGCAATTCTTTTTCGGGACAAAAAGGGTAAGTAGGGGATATTTGATCGACGTATTTTAGGTGCACAGTATTGAATATTAATAAGATATAAAAGCATTATTATTAGAAAAATATATTATTTTTATTAGTTTTTCATTCGGTAGACTAAGGAGAAAATGAGTTTAAATTGGTTGATTAATAATAATAAAACTTAGCAATTACTGATTAAGTGTGTTGTTGGCTAGCCCAGTTGGCCACCTCAATGAGGATTCGGAAACGTAATCTTAAGGTCGCGGGTTCGATTCTGAGGGGGGGAGGGTTTACCCACATTATGTGGGGTTCCCGCCCAGGGGTCCCGAGTTCGAGAACTCTAAGTGGCACCGCTGGAATACATGTGCTCTAAGGGTGTGGCCTTTGCCCGCCTCGAACCCGGGTGGCTTGCCGTCTCGGTTGCAAGTCGGTAGAGGATTTCCATCTGACCTACACCTTTCAAAAAAAAAAAATAAAGAAGGAAAACTTAAGACAATTAAATTAAACTAGTTGTTAATGCAATTAATCAATTAAATGCATTTACTTGTTTCATTAATAATTTGTGTAGGAACAAAATGCTAACTTTTTTTGAACGATCAACAAACTGATGTGCTAGCTATCTGGGCACCCAACAATCGTGAAAACACCCATATGCTCCTAGGTGAAGACACGTCTTAGGTGCCCGCCTTAGAATGCGCCGGGTAGCTAACACACACCAAGTCACCTATTCCGGAGAAAATTAAATGCTAACAAAATGCTAACTAAAGGATTGATTTCAAATGGACTTAATGATGGGGCAATAGATAAAAGAAAATCAAATGGATCATGGGCTAAATTTATTCATGACGACAACACAAGAAATTGATTATATAGTTGCAGTGGGCTCCAATTGATTATATAGTTGCAGTGGGCTCCAACTAAAATAATATGGGATTAATAGTTTAGTATTGATTTGGGCTTTGGAAACGAAAAAGAAAAGATTATTAGGCCCGTTAGTAAGAGTTTAGAGGATATCTTCAATGTGAATAAAAGGGCAGCAGCCTTACTGCTTGCTTCCAAATTATGAGGACTAGAGGAGTCAAAAGGGTGTTGGAGTTGACTGCGTACTAGTCGAGACTAGTACAAAGAAAAGTTTAATTATTTTTAGTTCACAAATTTTAATGATGATTTGGGTAGCAACATTGTGTAAACTAGTGGGTAACCCGCGCGTTGTGATGGAGTCAACAATACGTGGCAAGAACATGATATGCATCAGACACAAGTATTTTGCATGTATTTTAACTGAGTCTCTTTTCGTCTTTCGAGGAGATAGCATGTCCTTCGCCACTCGCAATATTGCTAATGCAAAAAGAAGATCAACAAAGTGTACTTCAAGTGCATTGCTAAGGAGTTAGATTATATGGTTGTAAACAAACACATAATATTGCCATGAATAATATTTCTTTTTGGAGTATTAAAAATATATATACATTTGGGTAAAAATATGTATGTGTTAAGAGGAATTTGAGCAAGTTATTCCCTTGTAAACATATTTGGGTAAAACCGTAAAAATACTATTTGTAAATGTAACCTCTAAATATAACAATGTCAATAATTCAAATTAAAAAATATATAACATTCAAAACTCAAAGCATGTATATAGGTTTCATTGTTTTAGCCCTACATTATCATAAGGATAAAAAAAATTATGTTGCTTTCTGTTTAACTACCTAAAAAACCGAGGGACTTAATAGATGATGAAAGAATCAAAAGCATCAACATCGCCAACATTCTGTTTGCTTTGTTTACCATCATTTAGAGTCATGTTTCAAGTGCTAGAACAAACAACTCATACTAACATATTTAAATCATAGAGTCAGGAGTAAAAGCAAGTTTATTGTAGTGAAAGAATATGTGAACTGAACCGGACTTCTGTATATTAACCTAAAAATTCCGTGTGCTTCTCATTAATTTACATATAATTGATCTTAAGACATGTGCATACAATAATTATTAACTAATCATTTTTAAGTGGGTTGGGAGTATAAACAATGGTGTATCACAAAGGTAGATAAAAAAATAATGAAGGATAAATTGATTGTGAATTTTTAACAATTTAATGAAATAAAGTTACTCCATAAAAAGATGTAATAATTCAATATAGATACAAAAATAATGAAGGATAACTTGATTGTGAATTTTGATAATTTAATGAGATAAAGTTACCCCATGGGCATTTAGGGAAGAAAAGTGGTAAAATTTAAAAAATTGTAAAGAAACCCTTGGTGTACTATCTTAACTTTGGACAATTAGATATATTTGCCCATGTCTCCTCCTTTATAATGTAGTATAGATTTGTTATTAGTATTATAATTGGCTAAACTTTTGGTGATCTTTAACCTATTTTTCTTATTTTCTTTTAGATATAGCAATCTAAGCATTTAACGCTTTTTGCTAATTACTTTATTGATTGATTGTAATCAGTTATACTTCATTTGAAACCTAGTTCTTTAGCCTTTAGTTCCTAAGAGTTCTAGAAATGAGATCTATTGGACAAGGATTTGGTTTGGTAATTTGTAATTGATACTAGCGTGATAGCCTCTCATTGTTTTGCTTTTTGCTTTCTCAATACATGATACTTTTTAATGCTCATAACCATATTTTGGGGAAAGGCTACAAAAAAGAAGATTGTTCAGGCTGTTATTTTGGTGGCATGCTGGTGAGATCCCGGAAAAGTGAGACTATTTTTATGTGTAAGTTGTTGCTTGCAAGTTTTTTTTTAACGAAAGTTGCTGCTAAAAAAAAAATAAACAAAAATATTTGTACCAACCATGTTGTATATGGTTCGGTTCCAGTTTTTGAAATACCTCACTATCGGTTCTAAGTTTGATAAAAAGTAGCAATGGTTTTTTTTTTTTATTATTATGCCATTATTAGTAACCGATGGGCATCGATGGGCATAGAACAATCTTGAACATATCTCGTTCAAAATATTATGACTACATTGCTAATTTTTTAAAGAATGTACTGTACGTATCTAAGGGGGACGGGGTGCTATCAAAATTGGTCACGGGTACCTCACTACCAGCACGGTAACACCGTCACCACCCATGCTGTTAGTGGTTCCGTGAGTCAAATTCTGGTTCTAGTTAACATGCTGGTACCCGTGATTTTTCTATTTCTCTCTCCTCTTTGTCTCTATCTCTCTCTCTCTCATTGATTGTTGGTAAATAATTAGTGAAGCATTGCCTTCAAAAAAATGTTTCAGTGAATAAAATCAGTGAAGTGATGTGAAAATGTAGTATTGGTTAAAATCAGTGAAGTTGAAAAAATTCATGCCCCGTCCCCTTAACTTTTTGTTATTGTTGTGCCCTGTCTTCATGTAGTGTCGGTTACTAAACAAGTACGAGTAACGAACACGAAGCACCACATCCATGAATCCTGCACCGCCTTCACTAATCTTCTGCCACGTGTCCTAGTTTTCCTAACCATGCAACACGTTATATAAAACCACTCCTCACCATGCCACGTAGCACCCCAGCTGCACCCTAATCCATTATAAAATTACATAAACACCCCTATATATTAAAACCCCAAACCGTCATTTTCTTCAAACAACAAACATTCTAAACTTTTCTTATCTTATTGACCCCTTCTTGTTTTTTTTCACCTGTGTGTTTGCTAGCTTACACGATGGCAATCGGAATCCCGATATGCGTGCAATGCGGAACGAAGAGTAACCCGTGTCGGTGTAAAGTGGTGGGACCCACAGTGGGGTTTCTGGCGTTTGCGGCCACGGCGATAG
Organism: Ambrosia x helenae; assembly: GCA_030844895.1. Classification (NCBI taxonomy): domain Eukaryota; kingdom Viridiplantae; phylum Streptophyta; class Magnoliopsida; order Asterales; family Asteraceae; genus Ambrosia; species Ambrosia x helenae. The sequence continues at coordinate 5,742 of JAUTDX010005442.1, read as the reverse complement.
TGGAGTGGCCTGTAGGAGCGTTGGTGTATTGCTTCAAACACATGAAAGGCCGACGTATTATGGCTCACCCTGCTACCGTTGTCTACCCCACCGTCAACAGAGCTATTCCTATATAAGGATATATGTAAAGTGTAACTTTATGCGTGACAAATGTTTTAATAAAAAGTTGTTTTTATTGCTGTTTAAATGTGTACCATGTTCTTATATGGTTACCTTTGTTCTTTGTGATAAACTAATAGATCAGATTGGTTAAGTCCAACCTTAAGGCTTTGTTTCCGAGTTCACTTGACAAGAGAAAAATATTTGGAAGGAAATGAAAACTTTCTTGTGTTTCTGAGTTTTATTTAAAGAAGGAAAAGAAAGGAAAACACAACATGTTGTGTTCTGAGCTCTACTTGAGAAAGGAAATGGAAGAAAAACTAAGTTAAATTCTTTAGTTTAGTTTTCTTTATGTGTTGGAAGGAAACGAAAGGAAAGGATATGTGATATGTATCACTTGGATAAATAACCCTTAGAGTGGGTAAACCTCAAAGAAAATAGGAAGAATACTAGACTTGAGATAACTCTCTTTTCAATTCATTTCATTCATACCTTTAATGTTGAAATAGCAAAGCCTTTTATAGGCAACATAAAGAAACTAAACAAATAAACCACTAAACCCACTATTGCTAAATAAAAGGAAAAAGTACTAGTAAATGCTTAAAGAATTGGTGAGTGAGGAAGTGATGGAAGACATGGTGTGCATTGTGATAACTTGCACGTAACAGATGCATGGCCTACGTGGGGGTACATAACAATATGTCATTTGTATTCTTTCTTTTTCTTTCTCTTTCCTTTTCTCTCCTCAAGTAAACTCGGGAACGGAGAGAAATCGAATGATCAACCTTAAGGAGTTAAGGATGTCTGAAATAAGCTACTAAAAATTTTATTAGGACCGACATATAATAATCCTGCCTCCATTATAAACCTTTACTTTTTTTTTTTCAACTAAGTCACTCGTTTCATTATGGAAATGTTTTTATCTCTTACACATACTTATTGATTATAGAAAGGAGAGTGGCCGGTAATATTTTGGATTCGTTTAAGAAGTTTGGATTAATGTAGAGTTTGGTATAGATCAAGATTATGCCTGAGTTAGCCGTTTTTCAAACGTTTACACTGATCGAACAAATTAATTTTCCCTTGTGGGCAGACTAGCTTTCTGTTGGGCTTGCAGCTGCTGCTCGGTTGTATCTGGGCTATAGGCTATTGTTTTCTTAACTATGTAAATGGTGGTTGGGACATGGGATTGCCGATTGCATAGCATCCAAAATACTTGCAACCTTATTTCAAGGGAGTTTTGAATCGTGAGCTTACCAGATGAATGAGTGATTTTCTTGGCAAAGGGCGGATTCCTTACGGGTGCAACAGTGATCTTCGGATTGCACACCTTTAGGATTATGTTTCCACCTTTGTTAAGGATTTCATTCATCTCGGGAGGTTATGGGTTGGGTTAATTAAGTCACTAATCACCAAACCAATTTTATGTTTACCAGGCCTATAAATATTTAAAGTTTCACTTAAGATAAATATAACAAGATTTCTATATCTAGGTCTCGTTAGTACAAAACCGTTAACCAATGGGTATACACGTCGCCTGAGTTGACTGTAAGACAGATCCTTCGGTCTTCATGATCGTTAACCTACTTAGGGGATACGATGTTGCCAGGACTGAATCTAAGGAGAGATCCTTCGATACGGAACGCGAGAGCTAAGGGAGGTATACGGTGTTCCAGGTTGGAAGTTAAGCCTCCATTTCAATAAGAAGATAAGTTAGAGGACCAGAGACTTGACCGCAGTTAGGGAAGCCTGCTATACCCAAGGCTCAGTCGGTGAACCTTCATGTGGGCCCACATCGGAAGGTTAAGCATACTACTCAATAGTGGCCCCAATTCTCTATCAAGGAGTCAACACTTCAAGTTCACTCTAGTCATCCTCACAAATAGTTAATTCTACTACTAACTTTTATTAATAAACTTAACTACTTATACGGAGGGCCCCGAGATGTGCATGTTCACTATCTCTACTATTTATCTTTTTATTTTACAAAACCCAAAACCTTTTTCAAAACTATTTTTAAGAATCCCACCGTTTTATTGTTCTTTTCAACCCCGATTAGTTAAATGATGGAAGATGAGTAGGGGAAAGTGTGTTCTTTGAAATACGATAATCGGTATTTACCCTTGAAAGCTATGCTATACACGTCAGGTTCTCTGCCTATGTGGTGGTATTAGTTTCTAAAGTAATTATCGCTTCCTTATAAATTTACAACTTGTTTGAAACGGTTTAGTAAAAATCCATCGTTTTCCCAAAACCATTTTTTTGGAATTAAAACATCAAGTTTTTGGCACTGGGAAAGTGATATCTTTCTATATTACTAAAATCAGGCACATCAACGGGCAAGATTGAGGAAGTGTCGAAGAAATAAAAGGTTGTGGTGGCGGATGAAAAAATAGCCATGTTTCCTGATCATTGCATCATGAGATCTGTCATTGTGGAGGTTAAAAGTGTGATGGGACTGGAAGAGATAAAAACCTTGTTGGATGTGTGTGGATATTATGAGAATCCTGTTTGTTATCTAGGAGGTCTCAGGTGTATGGTGATTTTCAAAGAAAAAAGGTTCGCCGTAGAGTTCACAGAGGTGACAAAGACATGGAACAGTGTCATCTCAGAGGTGTGCCTACGGAAAGGGCAGGATTTGAAGTTTAATAGACTGGTTTGGTTAAAGATAGAGGGGGTACCTGTTCACCTCCGGGAAGATAAAGTTGTACGATCGAATCGGTGAAATTTTTGGAAAGCTTGTAGGAGGTTCGAATTTCTCATGGTTGTCTACTGATAATTCCAATGGATCGTGTTGGGTCTTGGTTGAAGACGGAAAACGGATAGAGGAGGCGGTGGACAATTGCTTGGGTTAATAACAAACATAAAGTTTGGGTCTTTGAAGAGTGGAATCCGATGTTAAAGGAGATTATTACTGATCTTACTACAACCCGAGTTCCATCCCGGCAAAATCGGTGGACTCATATGCGGGCATTTAAGATGATTTGGAAGATGGAGAAATTTCGACGATAGAGGTCCTAAGTCCTGCTTCTGATGCTTGGAATAATTCTTCGCCGACAGAAGCACAGGTGGAAGAAGAACCGATTAGTGGAAACCAGTATGTAGAGAGTCCAAAAATGGCGGATGCAATTTGCAAAAGCGAGGACAATGGATTGGAAAGCAAAATGGCGGGGCCCGTGCACATGAATGAATCAGAAGTTAATAAGAAATGTGAAGTTTATTTCTTTTGTTCAACGAGGAAAACGGGTTTGGAGGACAACAAACTTGAATCTGGTGCACATTTGCACTACTCGTCCGATGCCCCATTGGAAAATGGAATGTTGCACCGCATGGGGTATATGGGGACAAGAAAATGGAATCTTGAAAGCTCCTAAAAATGGTGCAGGCTTAAGAGGACCGAAAGGGATAAAGTGGTGCAGGTGGTGAGGAATGCAGAGGGTATAGGAGTCGGTTGTGTCTAAGAAGACAAATTTCATAAGGTGATACAGGGGTTGGAAATGTTAGAGGGTGTGGGATAAGGGTAGAAATATATGATGTAATAGTTGTATATTTAAGGGTTTTAACGGGTGGTTAGTTTTTCATTTGTATAATGTATTTTTATTTTGGATGATGAATAATATTAATTTTAGGATAAAATTTTCTTTTGAGTAGATCGCACTTACCCAAGGCATTATAGCCTAGTGGTATCTTGGTGGTGAGATAAGACTTAAGGGCCATGAGGTCCTGGGTTCGAATCTCACAAAAGGGGGTTTTCTTATTTATGAGTTTCCTCTGAATTGGTGACTTGGTGGTGAAATGTGATCGCGTGGCAACACTGATGGCACGATGATACCCCAATATTCCATGAGTGATTCAATTTATTGGCCGTTCAAAAAAATTAGATCGCACTTGACTCCAAAAATTTGGGAATCAAAACCTCGTTGGTAACCGTGAACCATCATCCTCGTTGGCGTCTTGTCTTCGATCCAGTATCCCAACTCAATTTTGATTCCCTAGATCCAATCCAATCCACCTACCTCACTTGACCATTTCACCAACTTACATATAACCACTCAATTCACCACATACTCTCCAAACCATCCCTCCCTAGTCCCTACCCCATCACACGAACCAATGGCCCGAACCATCTCGAACCATCGACTGCAACCACCTAGTCGCCAAATCCCTCGCCTTAGCCAACGTCACACACATGTTTGGTGTAGTCGGTATCCCCGTCACCTCCTTAGCCACCCAATCCGTAACCCTAGGCATCCGGTTCATCGCCTTCCACAACGAACAATCAGCCGGTTACGCCGCCTCTGCCTACGGCTACTTAACCGGTCGACCCGGTATCCTGTTAACCGTATCTGGACCGGTTGTGTCCACGGTCTAGCCGGTCTCTCCAACGCCTTTATTAATACTTGGCCCATGGTTATGATTTCTGGATCGTGTGATCAAAACGACGTCGGTAAAGGTGATTTCCAGGAACTTGATCAGATGGAAGCAGTTAAACCGTTTGTTAAGTTTTCTGTTAAAGCAAAAGATATTAGTGATATTCCTAATTGTGTGTTTAGTGTTATTGATCACGCCGGGTCGGGTCGACCCGGCGCGTGTTATTTAGATATTCCTTCTGATGTGTTGCATCAAACTTTAACTGAATTAGAAGCTAATAAGTTGTTAGAAGAAGCAGAGAAGATTAGGAAGATTGAATTGGTTAAAGTGAGTAAAATTAGGGTAAGGAATGAGGATATAGCGAAGGCGATAGCGGTTATTAGGAAAGCGGAGAGGCGTTGATTGTGATTGGGAAAGGGGCAGGGTTAGCTAGGGCTGAGAATGAGGTGAAGGATTTGGTGGAAAAGACGGGGATACCGTTTTTGCCGACGCCGATGGGGAAGGGATTGTTGCCGGATACGCATGAGTTGGCGGCGACGGCGGCGCGCTCGCTTGCGATTGGGAAGTGTGATGTGGCGGTGGTGATTGGTGCGAGGTTGAATTGGTTGTTGCATTTTGGGGAGCCGCCGAAGTGGTCGAAGGATGTGAAGTTTGTTTTGGTTGATGTGGATGAGAGTGAGGTTGAGTTGAGGAAACCGTATTGTAGGGTTGGTTGGGGATGCGAAGGAGGTGGTTAAGGTGTTGAATAAGGAGATTAAGGATGATCCGTTTTGTTTGGGGCGGACGCATCCTTGGATTGAGGCGATACGAATAAGTTTAAGGAGAACGTGTCGAGGATGGAGGGGCAGTTGGCTAAGGAAGTTGTGCCTTTTAATTTCTTGACGCCGATGAGGATTATTAGGGATGCGATTTTGGGTTGGGTAGTCCTGCGCCTATACTGGTTTCGGAAGGGGCTAACACCATGGATGTTGGGCGGTCGGTTTTGGTTCAGATGGAGCCCAGGACTCGGTTGGATGCAGGGACGTGGGGGACGATGGGAGTTGGTTTAGGTTATTGCATTGCTGCAGCAGTGGCTTCACCTGATCGGCTTGTCGTTTGCTGTTGAAGGTGACTCTGGGTTTGGGTTTAGTGCTATGGAAGTCGAGGTGTGTGCCTTCTTTTTTTTCCTTTTACGCCATCATTAAATGTGATATAGAGGTGTAAAAATGGGCGGTTTGGACGTATTGGGTAACAGTTCAGGTTGACGCAGGTTGTTTTTAAGCACAGGTTGTG